>CABHPQ010000232.1:0-65557 GCA_902168405.1 Peromyscus aztecus
CAGCCAGTGTTCATCCTTATAGATCAGTGGCTTTTCAAACAATGAAATCATTTATGAAGATTTTGTCTTAATAAAATCTTCACTGATTTCTAAGTGGAAGGGAAATTTCCTTTCCTCTGCTAGGAATAATCAAAGACATACAAGTAAAATGAAGGAGGAAACTGTGTCCTCGAGAGAACCGCAGTGGTCAGCCTCTATCCCTGCGATGGCGTAGAGACCTCTCCCTCTTTACATCCTTCTGCTCCTCCACTGGAGCGAAGTGGGTTCAAAATGGTGGACTGAAGACAAGGTAGAAGAAAGACCCTTATCCTAGACCAAGAAGAGACACATCATGCAGAATGTCTCTCCTTAAGAATTTGTCAAGTGGAGCTGTAGAGACCCAATGGTCAAGAACACTGGCTATTCTTGCAGAGGACCAGATTCAGTTCCCAGCACCCACATGGCAGCTCACAACCATTTGTAACCCCCGTTTCAGAAGGTCTGATCCCTCTTCCTGTGTCCACAGGCACTGCACACATGTGGTACACACACATACATGCAGGCAAAACACTGAAACACATAAAATAAAATTAAATATTATTTTTTAAAAGAAAGAATTTGTCATGGCCTGCCATGGTAATTCTTGCATGGTAAATACAATGAGAAAAACAGTACAGAAATGCCTATGTACAGCAAAACAATACTGTCTTATTCACTTAAGCCCCAAATGCTTCCTCACTACCACCTAGAGATGGACTGTTCTCATCTCACAGGTGAAGCATTTGGGGAACAGAGTGACTCCGTTTAATGGACTCCTGAGCATTTTGTTCATGTAACGTCACATCACCTATAAACAGAATATTCTGCTTCTTTTCAGCCTCACTGGTGGCTAACTTTTCTAACTAAACCTTCCAGTACTCTTGGTCCAAGGAACAAAAGCAAGCATTCCTCCCTTGTTCTTCATTAAACACACACACACACACACACACACACACACACACACACACACACACACACTTTGGTTTTTTTTCCATTGACGATGGCAAATCTCTGAAGTTTTCCACATACAGCTTTCAGGTGGGTTAGTTAGTTTCTCCTCTGAGTCATGAAATGGTGCTCTTCTTAGTTAGTGCCTCCATGGCTGTAATAAAACACCTTGACCAAAAGCAACTGTGGGAGGAAAGGGTTTGTTTCATTTTACAACTCTCAGGTTACACTCCATTTCTGAGGGCAATCAGGACAGGAACTCCAGGCAGGAACCTGGAAGCAGGAACTGAAGTGGATTGTATGGAAGGCTGCTGCTTACTGGCTTGTTCCTCCTGGCTTGCTCAGTCTGCTTTCTTATACATCTCACCTGCCCAGGGATGGGCCTACCCACAGTGAGATGAGCCCACCCACACCAATCTTCAAGCCAGACAATACCTTACAGCCTTGCCTACGGGCCAATCTTATGGGGGTATTTTCTCAATGAAGATTCCATTTTCTCAGGAGTCTAGGTTTGTGTCAGGTTGGCAATAACCAAACAGCACCATGTTGAATTTTGTGAAGTGCATTTTTCTAGGTTGATACAGATGATCATTTACTTTCTTTCCTTTGTTCTGTTAGGGTAGTGGATTGCAACGGTTGAGTTTTATATTGAATCATCTGTACCTTCCAAGGACAAATTTTGCTTGCTTATTATGCATAAGCTTTGTAATCTGCTCTGAATTTGGTTTAGTTGAGAATGTTTTATTAATATCATGAAGTATTTGTATACAGTTTTCCTGGTTTGGATACCAGGGTGATGTGAACCTTACATAAAAAGGTGGACGTAAAATTGTAGTTACAATAGCATTAGCCATATATTTATTTCACTGTAATTTCACATAGCTTCGTGTTATTGTCCATTGTCTTTGCAATTTACCCTGAAAATAAATCCCCTAAGAATTTTTCTACTAACAGTAATGTTAGTACCAAACTCCCTCAGATTTTGGTTATCTGCAAATGTCTATTTCTTTCACAATTTCAGAAACATTTGTATGAGATGAAGGATCCTTGGTGGATGATTTTTGCTCCTACTTATTTTTGTTTTGTTTTGTTTTTCTCTTCCTTGGGATGGAACCTAGGACCTGGTACATGTGTAGCAGGTACTGTACCACTGAGCTCCTGACCCAGCCTCATGCTGTTTCTGCTGCTGCTGCTGTTCTTGTTTTAAATATTAGCGCACTGACTACACCAACCTATTATCTTTTGTTATTGAACTTATTAAGGAATGCTATTATATGACAAGTTGCTTCTCTCCCACTACTTTCAGGATTTTCTGGATTTTTTCGAGACAGGGTTTCTCTGTGTAGACCTGGTTGTCCTGGAATGCACTATGTACACCAGGCTGGCCTCGGACTCAAAGATCTGCCTGCCTCTGACTCCCAAGTGCTGGGATTAAAGGCATGTGCCACCACACACCTCAAAGTTTTCTTTGTCTTCAAAGAATTTGATTATAATTGTCTCTGCATGAATCTGTAGATGAATTTCTAAATGGTCTTATTAAATAAGAAACACAGAGCCAAATACAGAGTTAAAAGCCCAAGAGATCAGAGCAAGAGCCACGACTCCCTTTAGCTTACCACTCACTGTCATCCTTCCCCTGAGAGAAAGACCTTCCTCCTGTGTGTCTTGTGTTATATTGCTTTCCTGTTCTGCCTTCTCATTGGCTCTAAGCCCAGCCACATGACTTCCTCGTCACTGCCTGTCTATACAGACCTTCAGGTCTCTATGGTTGGTACTGGGATTAAAGACTCAAGGATCATCACGCTTGGCTGAGTCCTTGACCACACAGAGACTCTGCCTGCCATGTGATCGGATTAAGGGCGAGGGCTACCACCACCTGACTTCTATTCCTGGCTCGCTAATAACCTCTGATCTCCAGGCAAACTATTTATTAACATACAAATAAAATCACATTTCAGCACAATTAAAACATCACCACGTGAATCTTTTCACATTCATCTTCCTTGAAGCTTGTTGAACTCCGTAGGTGTTCATATTTATGTGTTTTCTCAAGTTTTGGAAGTTTTAAGCAATTATTTCCTTAAATTTCTTTCTGTGTTCCTTTCTCTCTCGCTCTTTCTCTTCTACTTCTGGAATTTCTACAACGCGTATGTTGGTCTGTTGTGGTAGCAATAAGAAAAGTACCCCCACAAACTCTTGTTTTCAATCTCTGCTCCCCAAATTATGGAACTGGGAATTCGCATTGAAAGGCTGGGAATCTTTGGAATCTTTGGAAGTTGGTGCCTGGCTGGTAGAAGCAGGTCCACCATCTTACATTCCTACCACCAAGACTCCCTGCCAGGTTTTCCCTGCGATGATGGGATGAAAGCCTTCTGAACCTGGGAGAATCGAGATGCATCTTCCCTCCTTCAAGTTATTCCTGTGATGTGCTTTGATCACGGTGGTACAAGAGCTCCTAGCACACTGTGGTAACTCCATATGTTTTCTTGTTTATTTTTCTTTGCTTTTTACCTTCTGTTTCTCAAACTCAATAATTTCCACTTAATTATTTTCAAGTTCACTAGTTTTTCCATATGCTCAGAACTGGTTTTTAGCCCTTTTTGAGATATTTGTGTTAGTTACTGTACTTCTCAGCTATATAATTTCTTTTCAGCTTCCTTTGAAATTTGTATGTTATATTTATGTTTTGTTCATGTATCATTTTCTTCACTTTCTCTACAGGTTTTATCAGTTCTGTGGACATTTAAGACAGACATTTTAAAATCCAGGTCAAAAGTATCTATCAAGTCATTTTCACATGTAATGTACTGATATT
Organism: Peromyscus aztecus; assembly: GCA_902168405.1. Lineage (NCBI taxonomy): Eukaryota > Metazoa > Chordata > Mammalia > Rodentia > Cricetidae > Peromyscus > Peromyscus aztecus. The sequence continues at coordinate 3,782 of CABHPQ010000232.1, forward strand.
TGTGGTGGTTTGAATAAGAATGGTCCCCATAAGCTTATATTTGAATGCTTAGTCATCAAGAATGGCATTACTTGGGAAAGATTAGGAGGTGTGGCCTTGTTGGAGAAAGTGTGTCACTGGGAGTGGGCTTTGAGCTTTCAAAAGCCCAAGTCAGGCCCAGTGTCTCTCTCTTCCTGCTGCCTGTGGATCAGGGTGTAGAACTCTCAAGTACTGCCCCAGCACCATGTCTGCCTGCATGCCACCATGCTCTCCATCATGACGAGAATGGACTAAACCTCTAACTGTAAGCAAGCTCCAATCAACTGCTTCCTTTTTTGTAGGTTTCCACAGTCCTGGTGACTCTTCACAGCAATAGAACACTGACTAAGCCAATATTTGTCCTTTGAATGGAACATACCTTCTGCTGAGGCAAGCAAGCACTGGGAATTGTTTACTAACACAAGATTTTACTTTGTTTGACCTGTGCACACAACGCCTTTCTGATAACACAGTTGGCATCCTGAAAGCCTTACCTACATGTACTATGCATGGATAACCCTCTCTGAACAATGAACCTAGAAATCTGTTTGCAATCTAGTACCTTCCTGCATGGAGCTTTTAGCACACCTCACTCTGAACAATGTTTTTCCTCCCCTTACTTACTGACCATCAATGTTAGACAATTCTTATCCAAACATATTCCCAATACATCCTGGTCCAAGGGTAAGAGGACCAGTGCAGCCTGAATTAGTTTTGTGTGAATCGACAATCAGATAGAACTGTATCTCTAAGTAAAGGTTTAGAGATGATTCTGTTTATCATTTTTTTGCCTATACCTAATTGGGAATTCACATGATTAAAAATCAGAGATTTTAAAGATATTAAAGTTTGAAAGGGGATATGCACAGTGAGCAAATGTTAATGTAATCCAAGCCTGTCAATCAAAGCAAAGCACCACTCAGATTATATCCCTAGTCACCAAATCCCTCCTTTCCCCGAATCGCATAAAATGGAAACCCCAAATAATTGAAGCCCTGAGTGTCCTCACTCATGTACCCACTGTCAGCCCGAACAGTATGTTTCTTTTTAATCTCCACTGTTGCTTTGCTTTTGAATAAAGTTTCCTATGATTCTGAAACCCATGTCGGCTTTTGTTAATTCTCGATTAAGACACCAAGAATCTGAAAACACTCAGCCAGACCCACCACTGGTGACATACTTGTTTCTTTCTTTTAAAACCTTGTGGTTTGTATAGGCAGTGGTGGTGGATGCCTTTAATCCCAGCACTCAAGAGGCAGATCTCCATGAGTTCGAGGCCAGACTGCTCTACAAATTGAGTTCCAGGACAGCCAGAGCTGTTACACAGAGAAACTGTCTCAAAAAAAAAAAAAAAAAGCTTGTGGTTTGTTTAAAGCTGTACATGTACATTTGAGCTTCACTTCTATCACCTAGGACTTTGAGGTGGAGGCAGGGGGATTGCCATGACTTTGAGGCAAGCCTAGGATACAGAGTGTATTTTGGATCAGCCTAAGCTAAAAAGTGAATCTGTTTAAAACAACAACAAAAACCTCCTGTACATTTGGGCCTAATAATTACACATAGATAAATACTAAATTCTTCCCCATGCTATTCCATGGGGAGCTGTTGTTGTTGTATGGTTTTGTTTTATATTGTTATTTAATGCTGTGGTAAGGATCAGCCTGAAGCACAAATTTCAAGTCCCCTTAGGTCATTTCCAAAACTTTCTCTTGCCTACACACATAGACTCACTTTCTCTGTTTATGCTTCTGAATATTCTGCTCTTTAATGTCTAGCTATTAAAGTGAAGAAGAGAAAAGTAAATAAAGACCACTCAGCCAGAGAATGTAGAGCTTGCAACAATATGGGGAATTATAATAATCATGGATCTTCCCATTTTAATCCACACCTCTCTGGGCACAAGCCACAATCAACAACTGTAGCATAAGACGCCATCCCCCCCACCCCCCCCCCCCCCCCATATTTGGAAGAGAGCATGCTTCTGTACTCTGGTTCCCATATACACAAGCAAACATCTCTAGGAACACATGCATAGCTTCCTGCCACCAGGCTTAGGAGAGGGGAATGTGTTACTACTACCAGACTAAGATTTGAAATTGACCAACATTAACCATAGCACAGGCAGGTCTGAGCAAAAGCCCGTGGGGACGGCAAGCACCGGTAGACTGGAGAATTCCTGGGCTTTACCTCAGACACATCTGCCTGTGCAGTTGTGCAGGTCTGGTCAAAGTTCAGTGCTTTCTGTCCTGTCATCTCCCCAGCATCCTCCGATGTGTTTTCCTCAAGGACAAGTTTTTCTCCACTGATGCTCAACTCTAATTAGTCATTTGGTGCTTTGTTTCAGCGTGTTCTTGATGACTTCTTTCCTTTTTATTAAAAACAAGTAAACAAGAATAGATTAAAATAACAAAACGTTAGATTTGAGCAGATGTGTGAGTGCTGTGGTTAGAATGTTAGTATTCCCCACCCCCACCCACAATTCCTCGGTTAGAACGTATTATCTGTACGATAGGACTAGGAGACAGAGGCTGACTTCAGGAGGCTATTAAGTCTTGACCGTGCACTCTCCTTAGGGGATTGGAACCCTTACAAAGAGGTTGCAGGACTGGAGAGATAGATGGCTATAGATGGCTCACCTGTTAAGAGTGCAGATACTGTTTTTATAGAGGACCTGAGTTCAGTGCCCAGCACCCAGACCTGGCAGCTCAAAACTGCCTACAACTTCAGCTCCAAGGGACCTGATGTTCTCTTCTAAACTCATGGGTGCCTAGACTTCTGTGCATATACCCATGCACAGATATGTATTATGCTGGTGGGTTTGTGTCAAGTTGACACAAAACTGGACAGACCTGGGAAAATGAAATCTTAATTGAGAAAATGCCTCCACAAGGTGGTCCTGTAGGCAAGTGGTGGCCAATTTCTTGATTCATGATTGACATGGGAAGGCTCAGCCAACTATGAGTGGTACACCTCTGATGAGTTGGCCCTGGGGTAGATAAGAAAATGGTCTGAGCAAACCGTGAGGAGCAAGCTAGCCAGTTAGCAGTAGTAGCAAGCAGTAGAGCAAGCCTCTGCTCCAGTTCCTACCTTGGGTTCCTGTCCTGACTTCCCTACACAATGGACTACAGCTGTAAACTTAAATGAACCTGTGACTCCCCAAGTCAGCAATGAAAATCATGAGGATACACACACATAATAAGAATAATAAATACTTTAAAAACAAAAAAAGAAGAGATTGCTTTGTGAGAATAAAGAAAAAGGGACCATCTAAGCAGAGACTGCCAGTTCTCACCAGACACTGAGTCTGTGGCAATTTGGCCTTGGACTCAGCTGCTTCAGAATTGACAGAGTAAAATTCTATTGTTTATGAATTGCCCAGTCTAAAGAGTATCACAGAATCCAGAACAAGCAAAGATGATATTGAGACAGAAAAATAGTTATTGCTATAACAAATAATTAAAACTGTAGAAGCTTCTTTGAAACTGGATAGAAGGTAGAGGCTTGAAATCATTGAGGAAAGAATAGCCAAGAAAAAGCCTATACCAGCAAGGGTAAGCCCGATGAGGACTCAGAAGAAAAGCTGACTTGAGGAGAAGACCTCCATTTTCTCTGAGGTCACCGAAGAAATCAGATGATAATCATGGGAAGAATCTGGGTGGTAGAGGAATTCTGTTGAGGAACCTGTTGTTGGAACCTAGATGAAAGGTATCTTTGCCAGAAAGCAAAATAGAACTTCTCTAAGTTGTATTTGCATCCTGGTGCTTTATAGAAATAGATATGTAAGAGCAATGAAATAGAATATGTGATAGAAGCCATCTCTAAAGAATGAGTTGAGAGTACAACACAGCTTCTCTTGATTTCCTTTATAGGAAAAATATAAGAAGAGAAATATAAAACAGAGATTTCTCACCAAAAGAAATCGGAACTTAAAAGATTTTGGAATTCTCAGGATGGCTGTGTTGTATAGAATGAAACTCTATTTGGAAAAGAAAAGCAAGGATGCTTCCAAGTGCCCATCTCATACAGTGGGTTAGTACAGACAGAAGGAAGGCAAATGTTAGCCCCCAGGTCAATAAAGGAATTACCACGAAGACATCTCAGCTATCTGGGGTCCCTGCTCATTGTACATCCAAGATGTCAGGATCCTGAAAGTGGAAGAGCTTCAAAGAAAGAGTCTAGAGAACTGTCAAACCTGCACCACTTCACGTGGAACTCCAATGGACTCAAGGGCAATGCAGGTCACAACAGCTATCCTGAGGACTCATGTGGTCAACTTTGGTGACATTTGCATGAGGCTAGTTCTTCATCTGTTTGGAACTTACAGTCTGTGGGGATATAGCTGCTTCTACCTAAATTTCAAAGGATTCTATAGAGAACCTTGAGGTTCAGTCAAACAGCTCCTTCAGGGGTATAGCCTCCTTAGATAATGTCTCCCAACACAATGCTTACGGGGTTGTAGGACTGAAACCATTGCAGAGAATCTCCACTAAGGCAAAGCCCAGACAAGACATAAAAGTAGGAGTGACCCCAAGAAGCCAGACCAATAGAACCAGCAGATTAAAAATCTAGTCCAAAAAGAACCATAGGCCTAAGACTTCAAACCGTGAGAATTGTGGCTTACATTGTACCTAGCAAAACCATAGGGATGGGGCTGCCTACACTCTCAGGAGCCCAACCTTTACCCATCAGTCTCTGGGAGATGAGCTTTGAAATCAGAGCAGAACAGTCTATAGCCTTAAATTCTAATTTTACTAGCCCTGCTGGATTTTTCATTTACTTGTTATTGTTGCCCCTTCCTGCATCCCTAGTTCCCTTTTTGGAATGGGATTGTCTAGACTGGTATATCCCACCCTTGCATTTTGAAATCATACAATTTCTTTGTTTTTGCAAGTTAGTGGCTAGACAAAAATTAACATCAGAATGAAATTTTATTTTAGTAACTGGTTAGAAAATATATAGATGACACTCTGTACTTAAGTCAATGTTGGAATGAGTTAGGATTTAGAGGACTATTAGTATATAGCTAATATATTTTACATGATAGAAGGACATGAAATTCCAGGGCCCAGGAACATAATAAAATACTGATATTCCCTCCATCAACTTGTACATTATAACTTAATCCCCAAAGTGCTAGGATGAAGAAGTTAGAATTCTAGATGATTAAGTCACTGAGTATTCTATAAAAGGAAATAAGTATCTTTTTAAGTAAGTTAAAGGGAATGGTCCTTCCCTTCTGTGACATAAGGAGGCAAAGAGATGGTATCTAAAAAGAGAGTCCAGGATCTCACCATACAAATAAATCTGCTGAGCCTTTGTTCAGCTATTTCTCACTATGCCACTATGAGAAACCAATTGTGATGCTTATGAATTAAGTCTGTCTAAGGCATTTTGTTATAGCAGTGGGAATAAACTAAGACAATACATCAGTTGCTGTTCCTGTTAAATATATGCATATTTTCTTTTGGCTTCTCTTTTAAGACTTATTTTATTTTTGGCCTCATAAGTGTGTATATGTGTCTGTGTCTGTGTTTGAATACATGTGAGCGCAGGTGCCTGTGGTGTCCAGAGGAGGGCATCAAATCCCCTGAAGCTAGTTACAGGTGGCTATAAACTGCCCAAAGAGGGTCATGGAAACTGAATTCAGGTCTTCTGCAAAAGCAGTCTATACTCTTAACCACTTAGCCATCACTCCAGCTCTCCTTCAATGTCTCAACAAAGCTATGGATGGCCTTCACTACTGTGGTTGGTCTGGTAAAATTTCAGTTCCCAATTCATGTTTTATAAGCTATAGCTATCTAGTGGAGTATGAGGTATAAATACCCTAACCTTTTTTTCCTTTTGCCACTTAACTAGAGGTTAGTTACCATCTGTTTCTTTGAAGATGGGTCCTTGAACCTTCTCCTTTGCAACTCTACCTCATACCCTTCTACATTTGTTCAACTGTTTCGGTTTTTCCATGACGGAAAGAAAGGATGCTTTCCCTCCAGATTCTTTATAACCATTTCTGTTCATGTTTATTTCTTGTTTTCTCCGTTTGTCTTCTCTTAAGATGCTGACACTTCTCCAGAATGGAGATATCCTGCATGAAGTTCCATCCTTCCCTCACCAATGACCCCCACCCAATCAGAGAACTGGTTATTGGATTATTGAGTTTTAGAATCATCTAAAAGCTTTCAAGAACAGTAATTCTAATATAATAATAATAATAATAATAATAATAATAATAATATTCTATAACAAGCTGTACCCTATCTTACTCTGTGTCCTTCAAAACCAAGCTCTCCATTCGTGAGTGAGCTACCTCTAATTCACGGCCCTGCATGACAATCTCTATGACTGGATGGACTTTGCTCATCACCATGATAAAATACCTGACAGCATGGAGAAGAAAGGAGTTGCTTTGGCTCCTGGTTTCAGGGAATCCAGTCCATAGTGTCAGGGAAGGTATGGAGGAGTAGCTTGGGCCTGGACACTGAGCAAATGCAATTGTCTCTTCTCACATTGTGATGGATTGGGGAGCAGAAGATAGAGATTGGACCCTGGGACAGTCTATCACTCAAAGCCTAGCACTGTGTCTGCCAGCTAAATTGCATGTCCTAAAAGTTCCTTAACCTGCTGTGGAATGTTCTGTATGGCAAATGTGTTGCTAATAAAACACTGATTGGCCAGGCTAGGCAGGAAGTATAGGCGGGACTAACAGAGAGAATAAAAAGAACAGGAAGGCGGAGGGAGTCTCTGCCAGCCGCCACCAGGACAAGCAGCTTGTAAAGATGCCGGTAAGCCACGAGCCATGTGGCAAGGTATAGATTTATAAGAAATGGATTAATTTAAGATATAAAGACAGTTAGCAAGAAGCCTGCCACGGCCATACAGTTTGTAAGCAATATAAGTCTCTGTGTTTACTTGGTTGGATCTGAGCGGCTGTGGGACTGGCAGGAAACTCTAGCTACATTAACCTCCCAAAACAGTGCCTCTAGCTAAGACCCAAGAGACAGAACATTTGAAGTTGTATGAAACACTGCATTCAAACCATAGCACTGGACTAACCTGTTAGTTCAACAGCACTCTCTGAGATCCAGGCAGGCGTTGGAGTGTGCACTCATTTGAAGCAAGACACAGAATTTCTGTCGTGCTCACCAATCCAGCCAAACCAATTAAAAAGCTAATATTGCAATTGCTATTTGGCTCCTTGTCTGTTCTTAATTGCTTAGAAGCCAAAACAGAGACTGGTGAGTGATTAGCATCCCCTGAACACCAACATTTCCTCTTCTACTGTTTTTCTGTCTTTGCCTCTTCCTCTTAATTAATTCTGTGCAGCATAATATGCCCTGACCTTCTTTGAGTGAAAGAAGCTAGTTGGAGCTAAATCTTGGTTATAAAGAATAATTCAAGAATTATTCCTGAGTAGGAGTACTCTGACCTTTTTTTCCCTCTTTAATACATGAAATAAATACAGAACATATTGTGGGTCTAGCATGATGCTTGGCACATAGGAAGTATAAAATAATTATTTCTTGAAATAATACCAACTACAGCAATACTTTCTTAACAATACAGTCAAGGAACGACGCAGAGTGGCATGTGGGATTATTTATGGATTTTCCATCCAAAAGTACCATGTTTCCTGAATTTTAAGGAATCAGTCTTTAGCTATTTTAAGTGTTGGCCATGTGAATGTTACAGATGAGTAGGGAAGAAAGTCTGCCTTGCTTGTCTGGCTGGGAATCTTCTGGCTAGTCAGCTCCCCTTCAAAACCCAACATGTTCTACCAAACTGACGCTACTTACAAATGGCAGGGAGAAAGGTTCACAAGTCACCCATTCACTTGCTGATGGAAATGACTTCATTTCTGATGTGAACATACCTTGCCGAAGACACTGTTCTGCCTTTGAGACTTTCAGTCTAACAGCAAAGAATTTGTGCAGTTGATGGTTCTAATGTAAGGCAGCACTTGGGGGGACTTCAGGAAGACATTTGGAGAGTAGGAAGATGGAAAGTTTTGAGGAGTGGGCAAGCTTGTTTCTGAGAGGACAGATCTAAACGAGGAATTAAGGAGTCTTAGGGCAGAGCAAGGGAGTAAAGAAGATCCCAAAGAGAAAATACCACAAATAATATCTCAGTTGCAAATGTTCTTACCGGGACAATTTTTTTTTACAGTCCCAGACTTTGAAAAATTCATGTCTATCAGCAGAATAATTGATATGCCGTGGATATATTCATCGTGGAGCAAATTACCACCATGGATAATTTTGAACTAAAGAAAGCAGACACAAAAGAGAATATCATAACATAGATACACACACACACACAGAGGGGGGAGGGAGAGAGAGAGAGAAAAAGAGAAAGAGAGAGAGAAGTATCTGGTGTTTTATTCAGGCATCTGTCTTGGCGTTCACAGGGGTATATTTGCTTCTTAATTCATTAACCTGCATGTTCAGGGCTATCTGCTTCTGTATGTGAATGTTGTACTGCCATTAGAGCTAAGCAAAAAGCTGAACAGAGCTGAAAACCTCAGTCTACAAGAAGAGACTGGAATGCAGTTAATACAGAGGATGTACTTTCTTAAGACGCCAAGCCTCTTGGTAGTAAACTAGAAAAATGAAAGAAAATGCCACATGGTAATCACGTGAATTCAGTCTCACTTCCCCACCTGCAGCCTACCTAATTCCCAACTAATGTGAGTCAAATTTTTCTAGAGGTTATGAGTTTCAGAAAACTCACAAACAGTTTTAGACAAGGTGTTGGAGAGGGCTTGGTTAAGGTTTAAGGCTGCTTTGTACCACGTGGAAGTAATTGAAATACAGCTTAGCCGTGGTACAATTTACCTTGTTTGAACAGTTCTCTCTCAATCTCAATCTACAGAGAAAATTACATAGGCTCCATACAGAGGGACCAAAAGTCTTGCTGGGAGGGATGAACGGGAGGGTTTTGTTCCATTTGACCGAGCTTCATCAACTATAAAACAAGCAGAGAAAATGAGCTTGTTCTCAGTTCTAGTGTTTTCTTCCTTTAACGACCATTTCTGGAGCACCTACTATGTGACAGGCCCTATGGAGAGTTCTGGCAATATAAAACCAAGGAAAACATCTTTTAACAAAATACATTAAATTCAGCTGGTCTCACCTCAAATTGTGATTGGAAAGACAGAAAATATCCCAGGTGTTGTGGGAGTTGGGTGGGGTCTGGGTGAGTCCAGCTAACGGAATTGCAAGCACTGATGCTCTGGACTGCAGTCAGAGAGGCAGTAGACGGTTTCTTAGAACATCCCTAATAGGATTTGCCTGTACAGCACAGAAAGGATTTGGCAAGCAAATTACTGGTGGAAACAAGGGAAGTGTTAGCCTAGTTAAGACTGAGGAGCTTTAGAAAGAGCATTTGCATTCAGACAAAGAATATGCTAATTATAACTTAATCTTAGCCACTTGTTAAAGCAGTTACAAGATTTTCCAACATAGATACCGCTGTTCTCCCCTTCCCTATTAGTAGGCAGCGTGACTGTGGGCACCTTGGTTTAATAAAACTGTGCATATATTTTAAGTCCTCATATGGAGGCTTAACATCTCTCCTAAAATGTTAATATTCTAAACCAAGCAGGCATTCCTTGGGAACCTCACCACTTCCATCTGACCCCACCCCCACACTGCTAGACTCGGTTTCTGGCCACTCAGTTCCTCAAATCAGAAATTGAAAATCTCTCCAGATTCTTCATTCTGCCTCATGCCAAAGTGGTCACCAATTCCAGCCATTTTGTTCTACCCCCTCGCTTTCTCCTCTGCATCCCAAGGCAGTGGTTTCTAGCCCACATCATGTCTCCTTGAACTCTTCGGAAGAGTTCTGTTCTCCTCTCCTTCCTGTCCTTATCCTCTGGCTTCAATCCACTACCAAGACCTCTGAAAAAGAACTTCTGAAGATACAAATCTGGTCACATCATCCCTTCAATGATTCTATGGTACCGGGAAGAAAAAAATAAAGGTCACGTCAAAAGTGTTACCAATAAAAAAACTGGGCAAAGAATATGACCAGATGTTTCCTTCAGGGGGGAGGAAAATAAATCTGCCTTGCCTATCTCTGAGAACAGAAATTTGTGTTAAAACTACATAGGTTTCCTATCAGATTGGAAAACAAAAATAAAGACTCATAATAATCTTGGCAGGGGAAGCTATGAGGGACAGACACTTCCACGTATCCCCAGTGGGAGTGTGATTTAGAAAAATCCAGTGGAGAGCTATGGGACACCATGTCTCAAAATCGTAAACAGAGAGACCCACAATTCCATTTCTAATACCTTATCCTCTGCATATAGAAACGCAAAGTAATTCTCCTTAAATAGGAGAATGACAGAACAGACTATTATATACCCACATAATGGAATTCTATGTAGCTGTCTTAAAAAAATGGAGGAAAAATGAAAAGGGGGGGAAGGGAGGAGGAGAGGAAATATTAGCTCTCTGCTTCCTGACCCACCAAGATGAAAGGCACTAGAGTCTCCCATCCCCACTGTGACGGCTCTAGTCACTCTAGCTTCCATTACCCCCACAATTATGGACAAGAATTTGAAACCATGAGCCAACATAAGCTTCTCCTCCTTTGGAGTATTTTGCTGAAGCAAAGAGAAAAATAATTAACATGGAAAATGTGTGACACAGAGTAATGCTGTTGCTGTGGTAACACTGTCCATGGGATTCTGAGACCTTCAGAATGGATTTACAGAGAGCTGTGGGAGAGTTTAGGGCTCTGAGCTACGGAAGCCCAAGAAGGCTCTAAGTAGAGATTAATGGACCACTCTGGTGGGAGTGGGAAAGACCAGACTGCTGGTAGAAACGAAAGCTGTAAAGATCATGCTCCGGAAGTCCCACTTAGGAAGAGAACTCTACAGAAAGATGAGCTATAGGCCATTTGTGATATACTCTAGGAAGCAACAATCTGGCTATATTCTGCCCATGTCCTGAACACTGAGTAAGGCTGAATTGAGACATGATGGAATAGTCCAGGCATTGTGGTGCACACCTTTAATCCTAGAACTCGGGAGGCAGAGGCAAGAAGACTACAAGTTTAAGGCCAATCTGATCTCCATAGTGAGTTCTAGGTTAGCCAAAGTTGCATAGTTGTGGTGGTTTGAAAGAAAATGGCCCCCATAGGCTCACAGGGAGTTGGCACTACTAGGAGGTGTGGCCTTGCTGGAGTAGGCGTGGCTTTGTTGGAGGAAGTGTGTCACTGGGGGTGGGATTTGAGGTCTCCTATGTTCAATTCAGGCTAATGGCTTACTGTCTCTTCCTGCTGCCTGTGGATCAAGATGTAGGAATCTCAGCTAGCGTTCCAGCACTATGTCTGCCTACATACCACCTTGCTTCTTGACATGAAGATAATGAACTAAACCCCTGAATGTTAAGCCAACCCCAACTAAATGTTTTCTTTTGTAAGAGTAACCATAGTCACAGTGTCTCTTCACAGCAATAGCAATCCTACAAACTAAGAAAATACTGAAAACTTTATCTCAAGAAAGCTAATTTAAAGGCCTAGCATGGTAGCACATGCATGCCTTTCATTCCAGCACTTGGGAGGCAGAGGCATGCAGATAAATCTCTGAGTTCAAGGCTAGTTCTGCTCCACAGAGCAAGTTCCAGGGCAGCGAGGGCTACACAGAGAAAGCATTTCTTGAAAAACCAAAAAGATAGTTCTTTAAAATAAGTAGGGATATATTTATTTAAGTGTACTGGACACAGGCAATTTAAGACAGCTTATAATTTAGGCTTTATATGACTACTATGCACTATGTTTTGCTGGATTTATAGTGATAATTCCAAGCAACATGTGGAGCATAAGGATGTAAATATTGCATTTCAAGTTGCAGAAATGTGGCCATAGACAAAGATGCAGTCGTTGTTAAAAAGAGATGATCACACTTTGCACTGGAATGATGGGAAAAGTACCTCAAGGGCAAGACCCATCTAGCCAAGGAGCTACAGGGGTGCCTGAGCAGGGAACCTAGGGAAATGTTTCATCATGCAGGAACTCAGAGGTGATGACTGCTGTACATCAAGCTACATATCAATCTGGCAACAGAAACTGGCATCATCCACAGAGTGATGTTTACAAATACACAGAATGTAAGATTTACAGGGTCATAAAAGCCTTGCCAACTTTCCAGAACAAAAAAAAAAATATTGAAACCAGGCAACATGTACCAAGGTTTGACTCCCTGTGGGGAAATGGTAGACAGTAACTCCTCGTGTGTTGGTAGACAGCAAATCAGAAAACTAGACCAGAAGCAAGTATAGACTATACCCTCAAAGGCCTGCACCTACTGGCTTGTGTCTTCCAGGTAGAAATCAATGTTCAGATTTTCTCAAACACACCAAGAACTAGAGACCAAATGTTCAAAACCATGAACTTATAGGGGACTCCATAAACTCAAACCACAGCTTTCTGCCTCTGGCTTCCATAGACTCATGGTCATTCTTATGTGGCAGAATAGATTCTGTCAAACTTCTAGAGTTCCTATAGTTTTACCAGTCATAATACTATTCCAAAGTCTAAATGCTCTTCCGAGACTCAAGGCAAACTCATAGCCTGGAGCCTCTGTAAAATCAGAAAACAGGTTACATTCTTCCCTTATACAATGGCACAGAGTCAATGTGTCCATTCCAAAATGAAAAATGGAGGTTGACAAAGAAGACTGGGTCAAAGAAAGATAGATTAAAAAACCCAGTAAGGCAAATCCTGCTGCTCATGATGGGCATTTGTGACTTGTGATAGCAGCACCTGTGGTCTTGTAGGCTTAGGTGGCACCACCCCATGGTCATCTTGACTACCGTACAACCAGGCTCTCTCCTGCGCCAGCTGTACTCAGTGCCTGCATCTTTTCATGGCAGGCATTCCACGAGCTTTTGTGGAATTTCCAACATCCTGGCATCAACACTGAGACTTCAGACCTTTTTACTGTTCGGTCTTCTTCCACAGGATGTATTTATCACAATTTGGTTACCTGTCCTCCTCCTATTGACAGACACTGGCCTTGCGTGCATTTTGGAGAAACTACAAGTAGAGCTACCTACGATAATCATTGACTTCTTAAAGTATGTCATTTCTTTTGCTAGCTAGCTGGGAGTATAATCTCTGAGACACAGAGTGGGTACACATCTCACATCATACAAAACTTTCTATCAGGTTTACAAACCCTGATGTTTAACACTCTAACAATGAATCAAAACTCTGGTTGCCCCACGTTCCTCTTTGATTGTGCTACTATTTTTGTTTTTAGTGACTATGTAATAGCACCTCATGTGGTTTTACTTCCATTTCCTTAATGACCAAAAATATTGGGTCCTTTCTATGTGTTTATAATTCACTTACATATTTTCCTTTTCAGAAAAGCTTTCTTTGCCTGTTGCCTGTTTTCCATTGATTTATTTGTCTTTTTTTTTTTTCAGGAGCTCTGTGTAGGATCTGGGAAAAGCCCTTTGTCACAGATGAATCAAGAACATTTCCCAGTATAATGCTGTCCTATTGATTTGTTCATTTGTATTAAATTGCATTTATTTATTCATTTGACAGTGTTTTCTGGTGATGAATTAAAATTTTAATCGTTGCTAATTTTTCAGTTTCCGTTATGGTGATTATTCTGACCTATCATTGAAATACTTTGCAAACATATTCTATTTCTTTTCTAGATGTCTTAAAGTTTTAGTAGTTTACTCTGAGCAGAAAGTTTATCGCTCAGTGGTATGAAATTGTGTGACAGATAAAGCATTGAAACATAGGAGTGTGTAGAGTACCTGTAGCGAATTTGTTTGTGCTGGGAATAGCCTTTCTGGGTTCCCCCTTCACTGATGGCTGTAGGGTAGAGTTAGCCAAAAGTGAAGTTTCATGCACGGCAATATGGGAGTGAAGCAGCAATTTCGGGGTGGGGGGGGGAGGCTGGGGGCTTCACCAAAAGCTTTGGAGGTGAGAGAAGGATACAAAGATGTGAACAGGTCCCATCATCCCTTCTGCCCTCCCTGCTGCAGGCTCAGGCTTTTTAACAGCTTGCCCTCGTGACCAGTACTCACCACAATCCCACAAGACTCTCTTATCAGCTCACAGATGCCGTGGCCAGTAAGAGCAAGCAGCTCCTTTTGCCAGCCTGTGTGGCTTTGGGTCCCCAGCCAGGGATTTCCCTGCAAGCTCCTGCTTCTCCAGTGCTGACTGGCCGTTTCTCTTCTCTGTCATCCTCACTGAGCTTTCGTTCCCCACCTCCCTCCCACGTGCCAGTTGCGCCGACACATTCCCTGTTTGGCTGTACTCATCGCGGCTCAGCATCCCGGACCGAGTCCTTACCAACACAGTGACAAAGTGGCATCCACAGCCAGAGGGGAAACCAAGTGGGTGTCAGAGTGCACTGCTGCAGCTTCTGACGCCAGCATGGCTGAGCGGGCTTTAATTGCTTCCCGGAAGCTGGTCTTGTAGGGTTGGGTTGTGTGGAGGACAGAGCAGTGCGTTCCATTCTCACTACTTGTTGGACCACAAGAGAAAAATCATTTTCACCTTCATCGGCAGACTCCACCTGTTTGTTTGTTTGTTTGTTTGTTTGTTTGTTTGTTTGTTTGTTTGTTTACTGTGCTTCTTTCTCCATTGATTTGTGGGGGGGTTTTCCACTTTTTATTTATTCTTCTCTCATATATTACATCCCTACTGCAGTTCCCCTATCCTTCTCCTCCCCCCCAGTCTCCCCTCCCCCACTCCCCTTCCCCCATATTCACCACACACACACACACACACACACACACACACACACACACACTTCTCCTTAGAAAAGAGCAGGCCTCCCAGGACATCAGCTAAATACTGCATAACAAGCTACATGAAGACCCGGCAAACATTCTCACATCAAGGCTGAAAGAAGCAACCCAGTAGGAGGAAAAGGGTCCCAAAGACAGGCAAAGGAATCAGAGACAGCCTCCACTCCCACTGTTAGGAGTCCCACAGAACACAAAGCTACACAACCGTAACATATATGCAGAGGACCTAGGTCAGACCCATGCAGGCTCCCTGATCTCTAGGAGCCCCGCCTGAGTCAGGGTCAGCTGATGCTTCCACGTTGTTGTTTTAAGGCTCCCGTGGAACGCAGCCTTTCAGTGCTCTTTGGGAACTTCAGTATATTCCTCAACATGGAAGCATCACTAGCATCACCATCAACATCGTCTCTCTCACCATTTCCTTGAAGTAAAACAGGCCCGCAGCTTTACAGATGCAGATAAAATTAGTTTTAAAGTAAGGAAGGAAAGCAGAGTTCAAGCTGCCATGAGGTTTTGAATTCCCTATAGATTTCTATTGTTTTTCTTATACCGATTCCCCTTGACCACACAGTCAAGAGCTGGCTGAACCACCCCTTCCCCTGAGAGAATTAATGCATATTCGGGTTAGGAAATCTTGTCTGGGTCTTGCTAAGCATCCTGTCTTGGGCACACCACATGGTATCCCATTCGGGATGATGGTCTGTGAGAGCAAAACCAGGAGAGTTCTTCTGAAGGCAGGAGTTCAGTCACGTGGGTCTGCCCCTTTTAAACTAATAGATGCTGCTGTCTGCTGTCTTTCATTTGCCTTGTTGATGGGAAAGAACAGGAAGAGGGGGGCTCTCTGGAACAACTGCAGAATGAGGCTAAAACATGATCAAATTGCAAAGCACTGTTCATTCAGCAAGCTGGGAGCCTGTCCTGGTTGGGGAAGAAGCTCAAAGGTTCCGACAGGCTTACAGACTTCCTCTGTAAAACATGAGACTGTCCTGCAATGTCGAGTTTCAACTGCTCTCCATACAAACAACTACTTTCCATCCATGAGGTTCTATGTGAGCTGCATGCTGGGCTGGTCCGTTTTTTTATCCCTCTACCTCATACTTTATAAAGTTCAAAGTCGGATATCAGAATTATTTTGCTTTCTAAAACGTAGTAAAGCAGCCAGGCTGTGGTGGTGCACACCTGTAATTCCAGCACTCAGGAGGCAGAGGCAGGCAAAGCTCTGTGAGTTCGATGCCAGACTGGTCTACGAAGTGAGTTCCAAGACAACCAGAGATGTTGCATAGAGAAAGCCTCTTTCAAAAAACAAACAAACAAAACAAAGAGTAGTAAAGCTTTGAAAGAGACTACTATGTGCTCATCAGGATTATTTATAGCTTTAAATGCTATAAAATATGTTATTTACAGTTGATTCTTCACAGCCTAGAAGAAGCAATACATGTAAAACTGTAGCATGAATCTTAAAGAGTCTTAATAAAATCAAACCTGAGGCCAGTTATTGCGGTGAAGCCGGAAGATCAGAGAGACAGAACAAGCCACAGCTATCCTCACCTGGCCGGATCCTCAGCTGGTCTTGCTTCCTCAGACTGGAGGCCTCTGAGTCTTCATCCAGAATGACTCTCAGCTGAACTGCTGCTAGAAGCCTGAATGCTTAACCAGCCCAAATGCTTCTCCAGGCCAAATGCCTCTCCAGGGCAAATGCCTCTAGTTTCTGGTCCTCACGCCTTATACCTTTCTGCTTTCTACCGCCACTCCCTGGGATTGAAGGCTTGTTTTCTGGGATTAAAAGCATGTGTCACCACCCCTGGCCATTTCCAATGTGGCCTTGAACTCACAGAGATCCAGAGGGATTTCTGTCTCTGGAATGCTAGGATTAAAGGCGTATGCTACCACTGCCTATCCTCATGTTTAATATTGTGGCTGTTCTGTCTCTGACCCCAGATAAGTTTATTAAGGTACACAATATTTTGGGGAACACAATACCACCACATAAAACCTTATTTATGCATTTATATATTAATTAATCTTTTACTGTAACTAGCATTACTGAAAACAGGACATAGAATCTTAATCTAAGGGGGGAAATGAATTTTAAAATTCTTCTTTTACCATGTCTGTTATGGGCCTAAGGGTCAGAGAAGCGAGTGAAAAACTATAAAAATGAGATGAATGTCACACTAGAATTTGGTAAAAATTGCTATAGGAATATAAAAGAATCTATTTATTCTGCTAGAGGGTTTTGGAAATAAATGTATCACATGGTAGTATTTTTTCCCCCTGAAATGGATTGGCTTATTGACTTGCATTTTATTTGGATCCCTATGCAAATGATCTCTCTCTCTCTCTCTCTCTCTCTATATATATATATATATATATATATATGTATGTATATGTGTGTGTGTCTATGCATGCATAACAGAGGTATGTCATGTATTGTCCTCTGACTCTCTCTACCTTTATTTTGAAACAGGGTTTCTCACAATGAACATAGAATTAATCCATTGGGCTGAATTGTGAGCTCCAGGGATCCACCTGTCTCTGCACACTGCCATGCCTGACTTTTACAGGGTGCTGGGGGTTCAAACTCGGGTCCTCATGCTTGCTCAGCAAGAACTTTACCCTCTGAACCATATCCTTAGCCAATTTCTTTATTTTCCAAGCAGGATGGATAATGCTGGGACATGTTGTGTAACAGGGGCTAGCCATCTGAGTTTGGAACTATGCCACAGAGAATCCACTAAAGGGAAACTCCACATATGGGCCTTTCAGAGATGGTCATATATCGTTTTCCTGCCAAGTTGAAGAAAATCTTATGAAGACCGTCCAAATGTGTCCTTTCAAGTACACAATCAGCACATTACTTTAATATAGAAAGGAAGTATAAAGCCGAAAGAGCTATGTTTTCCAGGTGCCTAAATCATTGCATCGTGTTCCTCCTGAGCTATGAAAAAGGTTCTCGGAGACTCTCAACACATATTTCATTTGGCTTGTTGACAGTTTATGAAGGGCGAGAGGAATTTCTCCCTCTCACGTCTGATCAAGTATACAAAGTGAATGCCAGCAATTAACTTAAAACTTTGGCAGCAGTCGGGTCCCATGCCTCATTTAACAATAGATCTGCAATTTCTGACCCCGTGATAGTGCTTTTCCTTGGCGCCTTATTCCCTCAGTGCGTCAGGAGTTCGCAGTCTCCAACTCGTCCTCAAGTCCATAAATTTCCCAAAGTGCAAACCTTCCAGCAATTTAGGAAATGGTGAAATGTTTTAATACAAAGTGTATATGTTTCTAGAAAGTTCACTTCCTTATCTTATGTTGAACTGTATAAAATGTAGAGATTCAGGGGAACATGGGGTTTCTTCCAAATAAGCTCTCCATAAACAGCAGTTTGTAAACATCATTTGTGTTTTAATTAGTACCGGTGATAATACTAATAGATTCACTGAATGGAAATTTGATGTGGCTCCAGTGTTTATTTGTTTTATTTTCATTTATGAAAATGTCATAATAAAACATATGATTTTATATGCTAAGTAAATAATAAGTATTTTATTTATGTCTAGCTTGCTTCCTTAGCAAAATTTCATAATTTTGCAGCTAGAGTTATAATTTTAGTTAAACTAAAAATTAAACAATTCGGGGCTGGAGAGATGGCTCAGAGGTTAAGAGCACTGACTGCTCTTCCAGAGGTCCTGAGTTCAATTCCCAGCACCCACATGGTGGCTCACAACCATGAGATCTACTGCCCTCTTCTGTGTACATAATAAAAAAAATAAAATAAAATAAATTAAACAATTCAAACTTTTGTAATCCATTTCATTTGGTGCCAATTGTCAGATTTTTATGAATATATTAAACTCTAACTAATTCCTTTAGTTAGATGCTTTAGAAGCATCTAAAATTCTCTCTCTTATATGAAGCTAGTTACCATCCTAACTCACATAGACTTTACACATCAAGTGATTTCAGCTTATTTACCTCCAATTTACACTTTAAATACATATCACGCCAGGGATAGAGCTGACTGGTGAAGAACTAAGGTAGCATGCACAGAGCCCTGGGTTTGATCTCAAACCTGAAGTAGAAGGAGAAGAAGGAGGAGTAGGAGAAAGAGAGGAGGGGGGAGAGAGGAGGAGGAAGACAAGAAGAAGAAGAAGGAGGAGGAGGAGGAGGAGGAGGAGGAGGAGGAGGAGGAGAAGGAGAAGGGGAAGGAGAAGGAGAAGGAGGAGAAGAAGACGACGATGAAGAAGAAGAAGAAGAGGAGGAGGAGGAGGAGGAGGGACAAGAAGAAGAAAAAGAAGGAGAAAGAGGAGGAGGAAGGGGACATGAGAAGGGAATAAAAGATCTGAAGGGAGATGGAAATAGAGAGGGTGGTACAGTAAAAGAGAAGTAGAGGTTGAGTAACTAGGGGAAGAAGAGGAACCAGCTAGAGAGAAAAGAGGGTGCAAGGCAGAACAGTGTTGAGTTGAACATTTTGGAACGAAGCGTAATGGCACATATATATGAAAAGGACATGGTAAAACTCTTATTTGGTATGCTATCCTAAAACAATTAATTTTAATACCTAACTCTGGTTTTGAGAAATAAATGAGAATGTACCATGTCTTGGCATAACACACTGCCAATATTCTTAGGTGGTTTTTTCATAGCAAACTCAGCAGCAGCCACCCATTCACTCGCTCAGCTGTGCACTCGTCTCACAGGTAATCAATGAGCAGCTGTGACTTGTCATGTGTAAGGTGATAAGCCAGTGGCCAGCCTCAGTAACACAGATTAATGGACAAATACATATGTGTATTTCTTACAAGTCAGTGATGGTCATGATTTCAAGAGGATATGGAAGTACTTGGGCAAGTCTTCTTAATTGGAAATGAAACATTGTGAAAGAATTATGAGATAAGCAATGTATGGACTGTATTCTGACAAAATGAAAAATCACAACAATAATCTAAAAAAGGGAAAGTTCAACACTGCCAATACAGAATATCCAAAAATTCCTTATCAGTTGAACAAGAAAAAGGGAAGAAAGGAGTTAAGTAAATTTCATATTTTCTCCATTTTTGATACATTCAAAACATGTGCAACTTCAAGTTGTTAGTTAAAAATCTTCAGGAAACTATAAGTACAAATAAATGAATTGCTAAATGATGGATTCACTGCTGCAGAGTGCAAATAAAACTCTCATTGGAAAAAAAATATTGACCTACCTGAGGCAACTTGCCTAATATAAGGAGCTAAACATCTTTATTTCCAAGGATGAGTGCGTTTTACTCAGAAGAGAGACTTGATTATACCTTTCTCTTCTGGAATCCCGGAGGACTGGGTAATTCCGTAAGGGTGGTATTCTCATTGACTCTAGCAACCGTGCATATGTTTAGAGGGCAGGAAGAAAAGGAAGATTCAAGTAAGATGCTGAGAACCATACTTGACTAAATAATTTTGTTTGTTACAGAGATCAGAAATTCTCAGTAATAGGATTTGGATTTTCTAAAATAAGCCAGCCAAGTAAATATGAAACACCATTCCCTTGCCTTAGCTCAAATATGTCAGAAAACAGTATCAAATGATAGTGATTGTTTCATTGGGGTTGGGGAGACAGTTCAGTAGATAAGAGCTTTTGTTGAACAAAAGTAAGGACATGAGTTTAAATCCCCAGAACCCACTTAAAATCTGTGGAACTGGAGAGATGCACTGCCTGCTCTTCAAGAAGAGCTGAACTTGACTCCCAGCATGCACACAATGGCCAACAAGCATCTGTGACTCCAGTTCCACAGGCTATAACGCCTTCTTCTGGCCTCTGCAGACACTACACACACATGGTACACAGGCACACATGAAGGTGTACACCCATACACATAAAATAAAAATAAAGAAATATATTTTTTAATTCCTGTATGCCTTCACACACCTACAACCCCAGTGATGGTTGTCAGAGAAGGAGTGTAGGAGACGGGAGAACTTACAGGATCTGCTGCTTGCCTGCCAAGCCATGAAAGGGTAAGTTCCAGGTTCAGTGAGACCCTGACTCAAGGGAAGGATTCAGGGAGGAATACAAAAGGACAGTCAGTGTCCTCCACTGGCCTTCTCACATGTGAATACAAGTGTCCATATTTGCACACACACATACATACACACACACATACACATTAAAATAAATATTTTTGAAAATAGAAAAAATAATAAGAGTTTATTTCACATCAGATATCATGCTAAGGACTTCATATATATTTTTTCTTCTTCATGACATCACTGAAAGTTAGATATAGAAAGTTTTCAATAAATGCTTTATTAAATAAGTAAATAAATATTTCACTTGTCAAATTACTCTTAAAACTATTTGATTCACTCACCTAACAACAAAAGTTAGCAAATACCACGTGTACTGCAGCTAAAAAAAGAAATCTTATAACTTCCTAGTTTTGACTTACAGAGTCCTTACAGTACAAGCCACCCATAGTACACAGTGTGTATAATAGCTACTGAATGAGAAATGCATGCATGGATGAGTAAATGAATAGATAGTGTGTGCATAAAAGACAAAGGCATTCCAAAAACAGTAGACTGGGGAATCTAAGAAAAGACCA
Source organism: Peromyscus aztecus (assembly GCA_902168405.1). Taxonomy (NCBI): domain Eukaryota; kingdom Metazoa; phylum Chordata; class Mammalia; order Rodentia; family Cricetidae; genus Peromyscus; species Peromyscus aztecus. Next base: position 25,155 of record CABHPQ010000232.1, read on the forward strand.
AATAGGGACTTCACATGAGGTAACTCTGAAACAAAGGACTAAAATATGCATCTTTCCATCAAGGTGTGGTGGGAGTGACTTCCATTCTCCACTTCTGGTCTTTCCCACACTGAAGCCAAATGGAAGAAAGAATGTAACAAGGAGAGAGAAACTGAACTTGCCGGTCCTAGCCTTCACAATAAAAGAGTTGGGACAAATTCGATGGGTTTGATCAATGGATTTAACAAAATAATTTGAGACTTTATGGCTTATTGATCAAGGAACTATGCCTGAGAGGTGCCCATCCATCACCTCTGAGGCCAGAGAACTCCCAGAGAAAACACTGTTCCTGCCGCAAATCAGTCACCCTTCGGAATTCAAAAGTTCAATGGCTTCATCTACCAGCAAAGCCTCAGCAAGGCCTAACAAGGCATTATTCTTTCTGCACGAGAAAAGAAAAGAAGGGACAGCCAGCAGAAACAATGCATTAGGAAGCAAATACATACCATGAGCGTAACCTTTACCATGACCTTGTCAGTAAGTGATGGAAGCCTTATTCGAGAGATAAGGAGAGTGTCCCAGAACATTTAAGTCACCTGACTCCAGAGCTCAGCTCCCATCCAGTCTGTTCCACGACTTTCCCATCTCTGCCTCCGTTTTCCTTGCCAGGCAACTAGCTGGGCTCCATAAACAGATGTCACCTATAGGGTAAGTCAAAAGCGCTCCGCACCAAAGAATTGTCAGAATGGCTGAACAAAGTGTCAGCATTCTTCTTAGTGGTAGGACGCAGCCGTGAACAAACAAAAACGAGAGCCGTGATTTCATGATGTACATCTTCCGGTACAAGAGACAGAAATACCTGATAACCGGAGGGTGGGGGGTGGGCAAGTTTACTTACTAATCTAGACTCGATGGGGTGCAAAGCAAAATCTTGTTTCTAAATCCTGTCAAGCCCGTTTTCATCGACTGTGCTGAGGTTTTCTTCCTGACCCCTGCATGGAACCTAGGATGCTTGGCCTGGCTTTTTCTCTTCATTTCCTTCTAGATATATTGAACAATCTGCTTTTAAGGGGTATTAAATTCAAATTCCATCTAATAACAAAGAATTGTTTTTCCCTTCAGTTTTGGGGCTTTGGTTTATCTCCTAGCTTAGGCTCAGAAGTCTGTAGTAGGGAAAGGCAACACAGCTCAACTCCTCTCTGACATACTCCTCAGTCTTCACTTGCTGTCTAATTCCTAGGGAAGTGGGAAACAGTGGAGAGAAAACAGAGGACCGTTAGGAGCAGGCCAGGACTCACTCTGGAAGAAATACACTCTGGGTCTTTCTTTTGTTGGGAAATGGGTAGCTCTTCTCTGTGACCTTCTCTCAGGGGTGACCTCTCTAAGAATCATCTCTTGGCAAGAGTTCTGCCTGCGATCAGATCGCTCATGACCCCGCTTGCCGACCTTATTCACCCTCCTAACCCACGGCTCTGCTGTCACAGTCAACAGTAGAGCTCCTGCCTCCTGGCCATCCCTTCTGTTAGCAGGAAAAGTGCATGGGCAAGATCTTCTGCAAGACTAAAGGTTGTGTGTGGTGTGTCACATCTACCTAATCCTTTAAAAAGCACAATGAGGGGGCTGGAGAGATGGCTCAGAGGTTAAGAGCACCGACTGCTCTTCCAGAGGTCCTGAGTTCAATTCCCAGCAACCACATGGTGGCCCACAACCATCTATAATGAGATTTGGTGCCCTCCGACCTGCAGGGATACATGCAGACAGAACACTGTGAACATGATAAATTAAAAAAAAATAAATCTTAAAAGAAAAAAAAGAAGAAGCCCTACTTCAGATATATTAAATAAAAAAAAAAAAGCGCAATGATCCTTGTGGGCCAGGAGTGAATGACCTTGGCCTTCCTCGAGCTGTTTTTATCTGTTCTGTCTCCAAATAGGGTCCAGCCAGGCTTCCACCTCTGGGTCTCTCCAGGCAGGAACCTGACTCCTATGTTGACAACCTTCCAGAGGTGTAGTTCACATTTGCTGAGAGTTTTTCTAATAAGCCGTTTACTTGACTTATGGGTAGGACACTCACCAAAAAAGAATGACGTAGAAACCTGAATGGATCTTGGTGACAGGTCATGAAGGGATGAGGGGAAAGAACATTAAGCCAGAGTACACAGCAAAGGCACAGAGTGGAAATGAGCTAGTCACATTTAAGAGATAAGTACACAGCCTATACTGACAGAGTTCAGAGGAGGGGTGAAGTGGCAGCGATGATACAGGAGAGGTAGGTGGGGATTAAATTGGGTAGGCTTCCAAGACTGGAGGAAGGCATGGGTTTGACTGGAGTGGCAGAAGGCACTGGAACACTAGAATTGAGTAGTATTTAAATATGGTTTGATGTTTTGGGGATCACTTTGGCTTCTGTGTGAGTAATAGATGATGGAGTTATAATCATACCTATGCAGTAATATGAGTGTGTTGAAGACCTGCTAAGGACATCAAGCTTGATGTATATATATGAAGTAATATGGGTATATTGAAGACCTGCTCAGGACATCATGTTTGATGTGTATATCCAGTGTAGTTATGAAACTCTTGCACTCAGAGAACTGAGAGCACACCATGCAATTCTACACAATACCCTTCTCATTCGTCTTCAGATATTATATACTCAAGGTATAGATTCTGGGGCTAAAAGTAGAGGGGATACATTGGAGAACACACAGTTCCATAGACTTCAGTAAAGTTAGTAACAAGAAAGGCCTTAAATAAAGATGGTGTTTGGACTCTATGGTTGTATAACAAGTTACCCAAAATATGAAAAATATCATTTTCTGGTATCTTGCGGCTTCAGTGGGTGAAGAATTCAAGATGGGCTTAGATGTGCAGTTCTGGTTTAGGTCTCACTAACAGGTTATAACTGAAACTCGTTAGCTAGGCATCTTTCTCTTTTCATGTTAGTTGAGGATTACTCCGTGTATGTTCTTAGACTGGGCCTCTTTGGCTTTCCTCAGAGCATGGTGGCCTCACAACAGTTAAAACACTTCTGTTGCTGAAAATCCCAGCTAAACCTTCAGACACTGATCACTTCCACAATACTCCACTGACCATAAGTAAAACACAGTCCCTTCCAAATTCCAGAAAAGGGGATGCAGATATTTTCTTCCAACCTCCAAATAGGGAAAACCATCAAAGTCATGTTGCAAGAAGAGCATGGGGAATGACAGAGAAAGTTGGAGCTAAGGTTGGAAAGTACAACTTGCTTCATGACAACTAACATGAAAATAATATTTCAGGAAAAATTTAAAATGTGTGTAAAAATACAGAGGGAAGACATAGAAAAAAGTCAGAAGTATTTGGGGGCGTAAATAAAAATTTTAATGAGTCTAACATCAATGTCATTCTTTTGCAAACCAGAGGGACAAAAATAATACCTGTTTATATTATGTAAGACCTGTGCGAACACACACATGCACAAACAAGCACGCAACTGTACCTCCAGGACACTTGCATAAGTGGTTTTGCTGTTGCTGTGACAAAGTGCCATATCCAAAAGCCATTTGTGGAAGGAAGGGTTGATTTGGGCTTACAGTTCCAGAGGCCCCGCATGGTGAAAAGCCATGGCACAGTCGGGGACAACATGGCAACAGGAACAGAAAGCTGGCTGCTCATGTTTTCGAACATACAGGGGAAACAGAGAGAAAGAACAGAAGTGAGGAGAAGCTATCAAGCCTCAATGTCTGCCCACCCCACTCCCGTAATACCCTCTTCCAGCAAGGCTCCAACTTCTAAAGGATCCAGAACCTCCTCAAACAGTATACCAAGCCTGGACCAAGTGTTCAAATGCATGAACGAGAGTGGAACATTTTTGTTCAAACCAATACAACACTCTGCCCCCAAACTGTGATTCCATCCACCCTGACCAGCATTCTACAATAGCTACTGAAGCAAGCAGCGATGATGTACCACTACTTCTCTCCACAACCACATGTCCTTGAAGAACTTCCTTGGAGCTGCTAGGAAAGATTTGTTGGTGGCAGTCCTCTCAAGTCCAAGCAGAATGATTTCTTCAGAATCCTGCTGTCATCCATCCTCCTCACATGAGCAGCCTGGGGATGCAGAGTCGCAAAGTGCAGGGTCTGAACACAAGGCTTTGATCCCGGGGGTTGGCCAGTCTCCAGCTTCTTCTCTTTGCGACCTTGCTCTGCCATTTGATGTTAAATATAGAATGCACACAGGGCAGAGTGAAAACTCCAGAGTCCTGGACAAATTCTAGTTCTTCCCGTCTCCCCATCTATCACCATCTGTTTATTGTCTATTTTATGGTATTATCAACACAGTGGCTAATTATTTCTAGTTCCTTTCTTCTGCTGCAAATACATCCATCCTTTCAGCGTGGTACATTATGCTTTGAAATATCACAGCTACTAATGATACGAGAAAATGCCAGAATTCACCTTGCTAGAACCCCCAGGAACCCGAGAAATGAAGTCAAAAATGTCAAATTGCAGAAAGCACCATACAGTGTTGCAGAAGATGGAGAGCAAAGAGAGCTAGAAGGCAGGGAGAACGGCTGCAAAACACTCTCTTCAGGACATGACAACAACCCTTGCAACCATGATCTCACAGAAGCTGTGGTTACCTGCACTAGGCCTGCACAGGACTGGGCCTGTCAACAGCCAATCTTCAATCAGGGAGGGGCTCACGAGGCCTTCACCTTACCTGTGAACTATTAGCAAATGATGAATTCTAGGGGAGAGGCAGTTGTCTACTTCAGTTGTGTGCCAAATAGTGAGCTCACCGTGCTCTGGAGGATGCTTCCAAAATCAGCGGGTCACAAAACAGAACAAAAAAGGCATGAATGTAGGAAGGGGACCTGTGGGGAGGAGTTGATGATAGGGTGGAAGAGATAAAAAAGGGTAGAAGGTGAGAGTAAACATAATGCACTAAATACATGTATGAAATTGTCAAAGAGCAAACTTAATCAATAAAAAAGGGGTTGTCCCAAATAGGAGGCTCCTGGGACTTGGGAAGAACATATACGCTCTACCCAACCTCCTGTGTCCTTCGTGGCTTTAGCTGCTTGACAACAATATAATTCTGAAAAGATTTGACAAGTAGGCACTATACGAAGAGCTGTATGAAACCTGGGAGATTCTACATGGAAATGTGTCTCTTCCATCACTCTGTTGACAGCAAGGCCACCGAAGCTAGCTCTATAATCTTTGGCAATCACCATAGGCCTCAGTTCCTTGGTTTGCTAACAGAGAGAGTGAAGTCAGTGTTCTCTGTTTCTTTGTAGTTTTGTGATTTAAAAATCCCAAATTCCATGAGTGCTATAGCTACGTTAAATGGACTAATTGGTCAACTAGACTAAAGCAGTCATTCTTCTACAGTAGATTTAATTAAAACCTACTGTAACCATAATAAATGTTCTTCTGAAATGCCTTGTATTTTTGATCTGGGTATTACCATACTTCACATGCATTTTCATATCTATGCTCATATTGTAACTTGAAATTTTTATCCAAAACAAATTGACTACACACGTTTCTATGCTATATTTAGTACCTAATACTGAAGAGATCCATGTTTGACTGACAGGCAAAGAGGTTCTATTTCATACAGTTTATTTCAGATTTTTTTTCTTGAATAGGAAAAATACTTTGGGATCATTGAATAAAGAAAAACCACAAATATAAGTTATTCTGTACATTCTTTCATCAAGTCATCATAAACATTACTCAAGTGATTGTGAGGAAAAGTGTCTAAACTCAACCACAGGCTACATCAAGACTGAGTTGAAGTGAGGAATCTAAAATCAATGCCTCAAACCATTAGGAAACTTTGAGACCCAGAAAATGGTTGGCCCATTATTTTCTCCAATCTCACAATGTCCCCAGGTCATTGTTATGTGATGTAGAATTGTTAACTTCCATTTGTAGATGATTCAACCGAGGATTAGAGAACATTCCAGAAGCATGGAACGAGTGTGTGCTGACAGCACGTGATTCTGGAGTTGGATTGCCACCTCCTTAGGAAACTTTGCTGGAGTCTCTTCAGTTGGTTGATGTGACATGCATTTCCCCCCTAGATATACAATAGAATCTACTCAGTCTGTCTGATGTTACCTGGATATGGATACTGGTAATATGCAGGCCGGACCGTTTCCAAAGGAGGTGGCAGTTCGACTCCAGAACCAAGTGCATCTGCTTGAGCTCCTAGAAGAGAAGGATGCCTCTGACAGAGAGCAAGCTGCTGTGGATGCAGCAGGGGCAGCTGCCTTAACTATAAGCCCTCTGAGCACAGATATGAATGAAGGAGATTATCATCAAATCGGCTGCCATTTCTGCCCAGGAATTACCTTCAAGGGAATGGGCTTGCCCATGTAGTTCCTTAGTTCCCCCAGGTGCCTTGTTCTCCTTGAGATGATAGGAAGGATTTGTAGTTTGTGATTCTTAGATTTGAGGAAAGGAAAGTTTGACCTCAGAGAGTTTAGTTAGCATGCCTAAAGTCAAGTGATCATTAGACTAATCTCTGGGCCAAGATTTGGAATAGAAATCCTTTCCCTTCATCCTTGATAAAGTGAATTTTGGTGATTTATTTTAGAAATGCCTTAAAGATGTAAAAGGCTGGAGGCCACTGTTCTAGCCTTCAGTTGGGCTTAATCCTCTACCTTCTCTTTCAGTCACCTTCTAGAACCACACTAGACAGAGTTCCTGTGGACCCTGAGTCAGACTGTCATGAGACCTGGGACAAACAGTTCCCTTTAATTGATCAAATTCTGAAAGTGGAGAATTAGGACTCCCATGCTCACAATAAGGAGGGCAAAGAGAAAAGTTAGCACTCTCCTATAAGCAGCCATGATTTTGAACCAGACATTTAACTCCTTTATGTTTTGTATTCTTGCACATAAAACACAGGGATTAAATACATGTTAGCTCTTTGAGTTAATGTCGACAGTACAGGTTAGCTTCGTTACAGGCAAGAAAGAGAAAAGGCAATATGATTAGAGAGGCATTATCCAAACCTTAGCCATAGATAAGGCTGTGAACTCTCAGTAGTGGTCTGAATTGGATTCTAGAATTTATTGTCGACTTCTGAGAACATCAACCCAATGTGTTGTGGCTTCAAAGGTCAATAAAATGATAAGTATTATCCAAAGGGGTATTGTAAAACACAAAGCAGGACACATTTACCATTTACTAGGAAGCAGGCCAGTGAATTCCCTTCTGAAATGCCTTGTTCTCCTGGCTGCTGCCCCTCTCAAAACAGACTGCAGGGTCTGAACGCATCCAGAAGGGGAAAATCCAAATTGCTTTCAGCATGGGAAGTGGTAATCACTGAAGGACAGCGTAAAATGGTTTAAATTACACTACAATTACGAAAAAGCAATTCTCTGCCATTAGTCCCCCATATAATATTTAATAACATCTCTTAATTTAGTTATGCATACATATTTAAAGTCTCAGATTAAATAAATTAAAGTGTTATATTAGGAAGAATGCTTCTCCTAGTGCTCACATTTCATGAAACAATTATACTCCAACTCTGCAGGCACACCTTGAGGATGGAGAGGTTTCCATCATTAAAGTTAGCAGCCTGAGTCATCGGACACGGTTTGCATTGCACGTCCTACAGCCAGGAAAGACTTTTGAGCTGCAGCAGTTTGCAACCATGGATCATGCTTCATCACAAATTACCTTCCAACCTGCAAGTGCCCATTCAACAGCACTTGGAAAATGGGTCATTTCATTCCTCTTATAATTATGCTTAAGATAATTAGGACACTATTTGATACGCTTTCCACAGCCTACCCACTTACCCGAGCCGCTCTTTAAATGTGTCAATAATAACACCAAATACTTGAAATTGTGTTATTATACCCCCAGAAAAAATAATGACTGCACCCAATGGCTTTGACTTCTCTTATTTTAATTATTTCACTAAATGCTTTCTCTCAGCAACAAAACCCAGCACTGATTGAAATGAATTAAGGATACTTTATCTAGATTTTAAAAGATATTCCTTTTTTTTATTATTTCAGAGAGTTTGCCATTCATGTGAAGAATTGCAGGTTCTAAAGTAAAACCTCCGCTCCTTCTCCAGGAGACAGAAAATAGCTAAATTTAGAGCTAGTTTTATAAGTTTATAGTTCTATATTGATTATGAATGGTGACATGATTGTTAAGGCTAAACTTTGGTTATATCTTTTAAATATTGTTACAAGGCTAACCTTTGGTTATATCTTTTAAATACTGTTACACAGTACACTAACTGTGAAAGAGATTGGAAAGTACTCCACATACAGTGGTGTGATGAGTAACAACACCTTAGTCAATGCCAGAACACAAATATGGCAATGGTACTATATGACCATGAGCCTGAAATTTTCTCATAGACTGGTGGCTTGCTAGCTGCTATAATACCACAAATAGCACTTATACCTATACTCCTCTATCACCAACTGTACACAAATGTAGCACCTATGATTAGGATTATATATCTGAGATACTGTTTGACAATGATAAATTATGTCATTGGTTTATTTATATATACTACTGTGATGGTCAATCTCAGTTGCCAACTTGATGAAATATAGAATCACCTGTAAGATGTCCCTATGAGCATTCTTGTGGGAGCTATCTAGAGATTCAAGGGTCAATTTCATCCAAAAGTACCCTCACAGACTCTTCTGAAATAATCTTGGACCACTCTATGCCTCAGTCAAGTTGACACAAAAAAGGAGTCACTGTGACTGGTGTGTAATCCCTAATTTGGAAATCAGTTCCTTGTAAAGTTGAGTATTTTAGCCTCAGTTGTCCTCTGACACCAAATGTTGAGAGTGTGCCATTGAAATTCCTGCTTTGTATAACATCTTAGTTGCTTTTGTATTACTGGGATAAAACCACATGACCAAAAAAAATTATAGAAGAAGAATTTGCCTGAAATTACAGTTCTGTATAAATAAAAGTCCATCACCACCACAGGAGTGCAAAATGGCAGCAAGCTAGCATGGCGATTGGAGCTGGAAGCTGAGAGCTGAGGGCTTACATCTCAAACTACAAATGGGAGACAGACCACCCGGCATGGCACAAGTCTTTTGAAGCCTCAAAGCTCACCTTCAGTGGCACACTTACTTTAGCCAGACCACACCTCTTAATCCTCCCCAAACAGCCACCAACTGGGGACCAAGTACTCAGATGTCCAAGACTTACAAGGACATCTCCTTCCAACATATCACCTATTCTCTCTCCATCTCTCTCTCCTTCTCTTCTCTCCTTTTCCCTCTTCTCCTTTCTGCCCCTTTTCCTCCCTCTTCCTTTTTCTCTCTCCCTCCTTTCCTCTCCCTTCTCCTCTCTCCTCTTTTGAAGTTTCATGTCTGAGAATGGTTTTTACATTGAACTGAGACTTTCAGTTTAGAAACACAAGTTTTCCATTGAGAGATGCATTTGCATTATTTCATTGATAACATCAACTATTGTGGGGATTTATTAAGGCAACTCCACATAGTTAAAAAGGAAGTTTATTTGGGGGGGTAACTTACAGCTAGTAAAGGGGTTGGTTACAGGATCCAGGAGAGGTGAGGTACAGTCCAGCTGGGTTTTCTGGAAAACTCTGCTAGGTCTACCATCCAGCATCCAGGAACACCAGGAACCAAGGGAGCCTGCTCATCCAGATCCCAGGTCTTAAGGGCTCCCATCTCATCCCTGCCTCAGGGGTAGGTGCTGTGGGATGTTCTGTATGTCACATGTGATTTGCTCTGATTGGTTTATAAATAAAACACTGATTGGCCAGTAGCCAGGCAGGAGGAAGTATAGGTGGGACAAGGAGGAGAGAATTCTGGGAAGTGGAAGGCTGAGCCAGAGAGAGACACTGCCAGCCGCCGCCATGACAAGCAGCATGTGAAGACGCCAGTAAGCCACAAGCCACATGGCAAGGTATAGATTTATAGAAATGGATTAATTTAAGAAATAAGGACAGTTAGTAAGAAGCCTGCCACAGCCATACAGTTTGTAAGCAATATGTGTCTGTGTTTACTTGGTTGGGTCTGAGCGACTGTGGGACTGGCAGGTGAGAGAGATTTATCCTGACTGTGGACCAGGCAGGAAAACTCTAGCTACAGGTAGGTCATAGGTAGGTGTGAGAGTTACCGGAAGCCTCACTGAGGGTAGTACTTCCAGGTCAAAGCTGGAACAGCTACCCATTAAATCAACCTTTTATTTTCTCTTTTTTTCTAGAAACACTATCCCTCACTTGTTGGAACAGACCTCCAAATTTTTTTTTGCCTTTTTCTCTCTAATCTTTCTGTATTTTGACTTGTTCTGGTTTCTAGAAAATTTTGTCCAGCTATAGTATTAAGTCATTTCTTTCTTTTTTTTTTTTGAAACTTTATAAATGGAATATTTTCTGTCATTGTTCCTGGGAATCCGTATTGATTTTTGGGGGGATATTAATTATATTTTGAAGGGCTTTTTCTCCCCTTTATCTACAATTTTCTGTTTCCTCTGGGTCTTCTTTTTTTCTTTTTGTTTTAGCGTCTTTCCTTCATATTGGACTATTTCCCCAACTGTCTGACAATATTTGGCTTTCACATGTAAGAATGATCATAGGCTTGTGTGCAAAGGTTGAACTTGCCCTCAGAGGTTTCTTGGTAAAATGATAGGAAAGTAAGGTTGACATTCAAGGAAGAAATAAATTTCAATGTCTGAAGAGCCTTTCTCCAGAGGCAAATCTTCCATTTACTGTAAGCTTAACCCAGACAGAATAAAGGAAAAGGGTGGCTGTTTCTGGCCCCTGTCTCCTAGAAGTTTACTATTGGAAAGGAATGTGGATATGTTATAGTTTACTGTATATTTGTTTGATTCCTTTGTTTCAGCCCATGCCTGTTCCAGTCCTTAGTAGACAGTCTTGTGCCAGAGATTAATATGGCTGCTATCTATAGAATTTCTCCACAGTACCAACCTTTCTTCTACCAGGGAAGAAAAAGGGATATCATCTAGCCCCTAATGAATGGGCAAGAAGTGGGCTTGTGAAGCCAGTTCCTCCATCTATAGACTCTCAACTCCATGTTCAATGGGTTGTCTCATCCCCATCTTCCAAGTATCTTCCAAATGCTGAGTGTTGCGGGGTGTGGCAGAGAGAACTGTTCACTCTGTATTGGTGTTCACAATGACACTAGTTTCAATTCACATGGTCCACTAAAAATTAACACTTGCCTTTCTATTTCCTTCTTCCAAAACGTGCCCAGGTCTGCTATCAAATGTTTATTGTCTTCTCTTCTATTTTTGTTGTGGATTAATAACTTATATTACATTTTACTTTTTAAAAAAGATTTCTTTTAGGGGCTGGAGAGATGGCTCAGTGGTTAAGAGCACTGATTGTTCTTCCAGAGGACCTGGGTTTGATTCCTAGCACCTGCATAGCAGCTAAGCTGACACAGCCATCTGTAACTCCAGTTCCAGAGGATCCAATGCCCCCTTCTGGCCCCGTTAGCCAACTGCATATACATATGTACATGCATGTGCATAGACATAGGGTGCGCAGACATACGTGTAGGTAAAACACCCATAAACATAAAATAAAAATAAATAAATCTTTAAGGTCTATTTTATTTTAGGGCTGGAGAAATGGCTCAGCTGTTAAAGAATAGGCTCACAACCAAAAATGTAAGAGTTCAGCTCCCAACATGCACAGCTGCCTCTCCAGTCACATTTATTATTATTATTATTATTATTATTATTATTATTATTATTATTATTATATGTGTGTATGCACGTATTGGAGGTGGGAGTTGTGTGCATATGTGTGCTGGTGCCAGTAGAGACCAGAGATGCCAGATCTTTCTGGAACTGGAGCTACAGGTAGCTGCTGCCTGTGAGCTGGCCCACAAGGGCGCTGGAAATTTAACTTAGATCTTCAGAAGAGCAATATGAACTCTTAACTGCTAAGCCATCTTTCCCAGTCTCACCTTTTCCATTTTTAATGGAGCTTAATTTTGAGGTGTGTGCATGTATGTATAAGCACGTACGTGTCCACTTGATATTTGATTTGGCAGGTTGCTTAGTTCTAGCCTACTTCAACAACTTTTCTGCCAAAAAAGTTGTGTCTAAAGTCAATGTTCAAGTGCTTTTACAAAATGTTATTTTATCAGCTGCAGATTAATGGGCATATAGAGGAAGAAAAGAAAAAGAATAATAGGGAATTCATAGTTTAGATTTCAGAAAACACATGATTTCAGGACTTTACAACTTAATGTAAGTAAACTCTTGCTAATTTGTCTTGATTTCTGGCAATCACACATGAGAGAGAGCGAGACATGCACAGCGCGCGCGCACGCGTGCGCGTGCACACACACACACACACACACACACACACACACACACACACCACTGTTAAGCTATTAATTGCTGAGACAGACCACCTGACAGTTTATCTTGCCTCATTGCTTCATAACTTTCAGTTAATGTTTCTGCGCCTGTGGTGGGGTAAAACACCATAATGGAAGAGTATAGCCAAACAGAGTTCTTAGCTCACGGTAGACAGGAAGTAGAGGGGGACTGGACAGAACACTACCTCCCCAGGACACACCCATGGTGAGCCACTTCCTCTAAGGAGACCCTGTCTTCTAATATTTCACCATCTCCCAAACTATAAACATCATCTGGAGACCACACATCTAACACAGAGCCTGAGATGAACATGCTATATTGAAACTTGAGCGATCACCATGCAGACACCGCACCCCGAGTCATACATACAGTGCACCCCTCGTAGTATGAATTTTCCTGGATGACAGCATTTTGAGAGTAACAAGGCAGAAGAGTGGTGGTGTGGAAATATCCAGAACCCTGTATGTTTTTTCAGGGCAATAATTATATTCTCTGAGCAGCCCAGGGAAACTTGCACTCATAGGATGGCTCAAGTGTTGCCCTGGACGCAGAAGTGGAAATAGTACCTGACATGGTGACCCTAAGAAAGAGACTTGCTCCTGGCCAGCCAGCAGCACCATCAGGGTGGTTGAAAGGAACTGTTTCTGGGTTCTCCAGTTTCTGCCCACATATTGGGCATATACTGAGATGTTAATACACTTGAATCTGACCGCAGACTATTTCTCTACCTTAGGGTAGTAGATGATTAAGCTCCATTCAAAAGCAGACACGCTGCATTTTCTCAGTGGCCTTTCGCTTTCTGAGCCTTTGTCCTGGAAATGCTTAAAGAAGCCGTTCTCTCCCATCTGAAAATGTGCCGTCTTGTAAACACAGCCTGTCTGGTACTCAGAAAGTGTTCCGCGCCTTTGGTGTGCCATTCACTTTTAAATTAAAGTGTCAGGTGATAGCAGATAAAGCTTCTTTCCTCTTCAGTGTCCTTGTCACTGGGGCTAGTTCAAGCTCTCACCCCTGCCAGTTTACAACAGTCGCCTTCTGTCTGCCCTCCGCGGTAACCTTCTCCCGGGTGCGAATCTTGTCTATCTGACTTGAAGCTAATGCTCTTTTCATTCCACAACACGGTCTTCCCTGGCCTCTCTAGTCTGCTCCTCTGATGTCAGAGTGGAGAGAGCGCGCCTCAGAGTGCAGCTCTTTGCCACCAATCCACGCTCTCCAAGAATCGCCCACCCCCCCACCCAGTTTCCTTCCCTTCGTAAACCATGCTGAACACAGACCTTAGAAGTCCATTTTGTTTACATGTGTATGTAAATGTACAGCAAATGCTCAATCCATGTGTGCTTTAAAAAAAAAAAGCAAAATACTACTCCATAGATGCCATAATTTATAAATGATAATTCTCTTAAATAGGCATAGCACATACAGTGCAGAGGAGAAAGCAAATTATGGGATTGACTGGGAGAACTGGAGTGGGTGTTGGCAGGCTGGTGCATGTTAGCAAGATCAATAAGCAAGAGTGTGGTAAAGGACAGCGGATCAACTAATGCGCTGCACAGTCAACGGCAGAGTCGAAAGAAAGAAGAGCTGAAAGCTACTCGGGCTTGATGAAAATGAAACACTCACAAAGCATGGTCTGCAGCCGTGAGGTGCACCACACAGTAAGCTACAGACTGAGAAGGGATGTAAATATTTGGCTGTTTCTGCTGTTTCACTTCTCACCACCTGCTCATTCAGACTGCCCGTGCACTTTGGATTCTAAAGAACAACCTCACATGTATCCACAGATTTTTAATTTGTGCCACAGGGGTGTTATCAGAAAGGCCTCTCTGAGGCTCAACTGTGGACATCCTAGGTCTGTTAATGCAATCTCTGGAAAGAGTAACGAACTGCCTTCCCCCTCCCCACCCCCACCCCTAACGGTACAGCATGGGCAATGAAGGCAGTGTGCTGGGGAAGGAAAGGCGCATCACAAGGTGTTCTGTGGCAGATGAAGATTCAGAGAGGTCACTCTCTGCTCCACGTCACTGGGGCACATGCTGCTTGCTCTTGTCCTCAGTGACTGGTGCGCCACCAAGCTTGCCGGCTCAGTTTCCCACTGCAAACAGAAAACAGTACATTTCCTGTAGCATGAATCTTAAATAGTCTTATTAATGAAATCAAACCTGAGGCCAGTTATTGGGGTGAACACTGGAAGAACAGAGAGACAGAACAAGCCACAGCTAACCTCACCTCGCCAGTTCCTCAGCTGATCCTGTTTCCTCAGACTGGAAGCCTCTGTGTCCTCATATCCGAATGACTCTCAGCTGAACTGTGCTGCTCCAAAGCCTGAAAGCTTAACCAGCCAAATGCTTCTAGTTTCTGGTCCTCACGCCTTATATACCTTTCTGCCTTCTACCACCACTCCCTGGGATTAAAGGCTCGCTTTCTGGGATTAAAGGCGTGAATCACCATGCTTGGCTGTATCCTTGAACACCATGGATTTCTGCCTCTGGAATGCTAGGATTAAAGACGTGTGCTACCACTGCCTATCCTCATGTTTAATATTGTGGCTGTTCTGTCTCTGACCCCAGATAAGTTTATTAGGGTGCACAATATTTTGGGGAACACAATACCACCACAGTTTCCTTTGCTCTGATGACTACACCCACTGAAGTCACAACAACAACAACGACAAAATAAACAAAACCGAAGTGAAAAGCGAGCTAACATGACACAAGATACTGCCAACCCAGCTTGAAATATTGCTCAATGTCAAAACTCAGCGTTATAAAATATCAGTAATTTTGATATTGTCCACCCTAATTCTGTGCTGCACTGATCTTAGCCAAGAGGCTGAGAAACAGTAACTCTTCACTGAGAAATACAGTAACTAAAAGGTCACCTCTTCCCACCCCCACCCTTCCTTCTGTCTCCCCCTCCTCTGTCTTTCACCGATTCACCCTCCTCATCTTTTTCTACCTGTCTCTTTCTCTTTATCGTTCTGGGTCTCTCATACTTGGATTTAAGATAAAGTTTATTTAGGTACAATGTATACAAAACAGACCCACTTTAAGTGTGGATTTTGACAAGTCTTGACAAATGTGTGTGCCAGTTAACAATACAATCAGATAAATTACATTCTGATCACCCTCAAAAGTTGCCCTGCTCGCCATTCCCAGGTAATCCCTGCATCTCTGACACAGGTAACTGTGGATATGCTTTCTGTCACTACAGATTATAGTTCTAGCTCCTTGAATAACTGGGATCGGAAGGGATGTACTGATTTGTTTCTGTCACCTTATACTCAACATAATGCAGCTTTAGACTCATAAATGAACCTTCATGTATTAGGTTCAATCCTTTGTATGTATAATATGCTGTGGTGTGAATTTCTGGATTACATGTTTATATATGATATGATTATATGATTAAAGTTCATGTTTATAAGAAATATCCAATGTGTTTCAAAATGGAAACACACTTTATATTCCCTCAAGCAGTGTGTAGATATTCCATTTACCTCCTAACTTTCCAAGTTCTCCATATTGTAATTTTAACCACTCTAACAGACACATGCTGGTGGTATCTTTGCGTCCTCAGTTTTTATTGCCATAATAAGTAAGCATATTGAATATCTTCTGATGTGCTTGCTGAATTGATCATTGATTGATCTTCTTTGTGTAGCAGCCGATGCATTAGGAATATGAATGTATTATATTCATATAATACAGGCTCGTGTATTAAATGTAGTCTCTGCAGCTGAAGGCAATATTTTAGAAGGTGGTGGAAACTGTTAAGAGGTGGGCATAGCTGGAGGAAGTAGATGATGGGGACTGTACTTTTACAGAGTGTACCTGCCCCCATTGACTTCTTCCTCTCGGTCTGCTCTCTGACCGCTATGAGGTAAGCAGCTTTTCCTTGAATGTTCTTCTGGCACGATACACTGTAGCCAAGTGACTGCAACAAAACCACTGGAGCCATGATCCAATGAAAGTCTTCCCCCTTTTATCTTCTTGGTTATCAAAAGAGACTACTGGACTACTGGAGAAGTGCTGCCACTGCTTGAGTAGACCTAACTATGTGGAGCACGGGCTTGCAGAAAGACTTGGGGAAAGTCTGAGAAAGGGGTACAGAATGCCTAGAATGCTGTAAGTATAACTTGATGGGTGATTCTGGTAGAAGCTGAAAAGACCAGTGTGGACAGAAGAGATGGCAGTGACTCTAATGGGAAACAGAATTATAACCATTCACATGCTATTCCAGCAAAGAACTCCTTTACATTTTTTATATATACTGAAACTCGGGGAGCGGGAGCACTGAAATGAAAGGGAACCAGCTAGCTGATCTGCTTGAGGAAGTCTTCAAGGAAGCACAGTGTTCAGAGTACAGCATGGTTATTGCTGACTGCATGTAGCCCAGATTATAATGAACATTGGGATAAAAGCAGGTAAGATTTGAAAACCTTGCAGCTTGGGAATAAAAGCCTGTAAAGTGATGGTTAAAGAAGTATAGTAGAGCTGGGTGGTGGTGGCACATGCCTTTAATCCCAGGACTCAGGAGGCAGAAGCAGGTGGATCTCTGTGGGTTCGAGGCCAGCCTGGTCTACAAAGCAAGTTCCAGGACAGCCAAAGCTATTACATAGAGAAACCCTGTCTCAAAAAGAAAGAAAGAAAGAAAGAAAGAAAGAAAGAAAGAAAGAAAGAAAGAAGGAAAGAAAGAAAGAAAGGAAGGAAGGAAGGAAGGAAGGAGCAGGAGAAGGAGCTCAGATTTCAGAAAAAAAAAGTCTGCAAAGCCAGGCAATGGATGACCGGGTTAGAGTCTATAATAGTCCTTCCCTTGAGTGGGTGATTCATGAATCTATGGTGGCAAAATCTAACCAGAAATGGAGATGTCCACAATGTGGAAAATAACATGAATAGGGGATGCCTACCAAGAAAAACTGAAGGCACTGAGCAAAGCCAGTCCAACAGAGATGGCACATAGGCTATGTCCAGCAAGGCTCTAGAGATGAGATGGCCCAAGCCTACTCGATCTCATATCACAACATCTCATACTGTAGATGTGGAAGTTCTGCAAGATTCAATGTTTAAACTGTCAGTTACTTTTGCATGACTGGGACCAAAGTTGCTGGCATAAACAGTCTAGGGGAGGAAGGATTCAATTTGACTCATGTTGTCAGAGGAGTCAGTCCATCACGGTCAACTCTATTGTTTCTGGGTCTATAGTGAGACAGAGTATCATGGTAGAGGGGGTGTGTCCTGGATCCCACTCACCCCCTGATAGACAGGAAGAAGAAAGAGAGACATGGGAAAGCTAAAGGTATCCCCAAGGCCCCACCCACATGAAGCCTTATTTGTGGCTACTTCCTATCCAAGTCACAACTTGATAGGTGTCAGTCTTGCTTTGGTCATGTTCTGCCTTTCTGATGTCATCCCTCATGTTTGAAATGAGTTTACTTTCTGCCATGGTGTGCTGGAAGTATATAGCGTTCTCTTCGACTTTACAGGTGCTTGTAGTTAAGAGGTGGTCGCGAGACTCAGAAGAGACTTTGTAATGAATGGGACTTCTGAATAGCATCGGGACCTTTAAACTATGGGAACTCATGAAGACGAACTAACAGTGTCTTGCACTACAGCATCCATGAGCTTTGGTGACCAAGAAGAGAATGTTGGGGTTGAATTTGCAATGTCCCCACGAACACATATGTTGAATACAACTTTCCGGTGGTGGAACCTCGCTGGAGGAAGGAGGTGACTGCAAGTCCAAGAAAGTCACATCTGATTCCCTGTGTCGTCGTCCCCCTCCCCCATTTCTGACCTTTGCCTTCCAAAGAAGTGACGCTTTCCCCCCACTACTTCCTTCCACCATGATGTTCTACCTCACTATAAGCACAGAAACAGAGAGCCAAGTGACCATGAATGAGAAACTCAGAAGCCATGAGCCAAAATAAGCTTTTCTTCTTTAAACTGTTTCTCTCAGGTATTTGTCACAATAACAAAGAAAACCAACACACAACTTTTGTCATTTATCCATTCCATAGCAGACTATTTTTTTTTTTGAGACAGGGTTTCTCTGTGTAGCCTTGGCTGTCCTGGAACTCACTCTATGGGCTAGGCTGGCCTCAAACTCATAGAGATCTACCTGCCTTTGCCTCCCAAATGCTGGGAATAAAGGCATGTACTACCACTGCCCAGCTAGACTGTTTTCTTATGGAGCTATTTATACTTTGTTACTACAAATCTTGGTCAGGTATTTATTTTTATAAGATTTAATTTCAGTTAAACTAGCAAGCTTTAAAAATAGTATCATTAATATAAACCCTGAAATTTTAAAATTAATGTTTGAATGAACATTGGCTTTAAGGAACCTCTGACTTAAAAAAAAAAAAACCTTGAAGATAATATCCATTTTCTTAGCATCAATTTTTCTTTTTCATCCTTTGTGCTTAATACTTTTGCAGAAAAAAAATTATTTTTAAACACTTTGTAGTACTGGATAATAAAATCCTGCTTCAAGTGAGTTGTGTCTGCCCTTTGCGGTGTCAACCTGTCTCTGCCACGGTCATCGTGTTATTTCCTTCTTTCCCACAAACGTATAAAGATGCATGCTATATAGGAAAGAAAAAAGTCAGAATTATGTCAAGAAAATAGCCTTCCAACTCAATGGTTCTCAGGTTGGTGTTTTAACCAACATATTTTAAACAGGCATAAGAAAATGTTTGAACTATTCAAAACAAAAGAGCTGTGAGAGTCCCAAACACCAGAACAGTGGGGGTTACTTCACTCTGAAATAACTGACCATCTAATTGCAGCCTGTTTCTTCCGGATTCTCCACGAGCCCCCTGCTGCAGCCTCTTCACCCTCCAGTGGCACATTCTGTCAAATGCTTCCCACGCTTGTCATCAAAATGTTTTGGCAGAAGCATCATCTTTAGGTTTTGACATAATTCCGAAGAGAGACTTTTTCAATTATTACTAATGGAACATTATGCTCCTCTTTGGGAACTTCTGCATGAATAAAAAGGGTCATTAATGACAGCTACTCTCAGGCGGAAACATGAGTCAGTACTTGGTGCAAGGTGCTTTTTTTAAAGCACTCGGTAATTTCCCAACTCCTTCACCACCTCTGCAACTCAAACAGCCACTTATCGAGGTGACTATTATAAAGTCGGTGGTATTGACGCTCTGCAGGTGAGTGATATTTATTCTTCAGTGCTTTGTTTCTCCGATTACATAATAATGTCTCACCCTCTCAGAGTCCTTTTCATTCTCAAGTGTTTTACCAGTTTGGATACTCTCGGGCATGTGGTGGAAGGAACAGCTTTTTGTATTACCCCTGTGACTCACTTTCATGTGTGGACAACAGACTGGAGGTTTTGCAGCAGCAGGTGAAGAAGGTCCACCTGCTCACAGCAGTCCTGAGGGATGACCTTTGAACAATGCTTTTGCCTCTGGAGTTGTCAAGTAAATGTCTGATCCCAGGTAGGAGAGGAAAAAAACCAATCATTTTAAAGACTTACTTAGTGAATCTACATGATATTCCCACCTCCAAGCCAACACTAAGTCAGACCCATGAAATTACAAAGTATTCAAATGACCATCATGTCCCTGAGACAGATGAACTGTAGCTCACTGCTTACACCACTGAATCATAACCTCTTTTTCCTAATGTGCTTAAGTGTGCAAAAAAGGAGAAACCATTTTGGCTAAGTATATATCCTAGTAGGTGTAACCCCTCACATTATAAATTGATGACACCTTATAGAAGTACAGGTGAACAGTGTGATTATAACAGAATAATTCTGCAGCAACTATAATCTATAGAAAAAGTAGAACAACTCCAAACTCTACTCATTTACCGGTAGTAGTCATTTGTGTTTGAAATGACTCCTAACGCACCAATAAAAAATAACACTTTGCCAAAATTGGCAGTGATCTTGAAAATGATGGGCATGTTAGTTCACTGCAAAGAAAGGTCTTGAGTCTCCTCTCCCTATTGTCTTTAATAAGGATTTTATAAAATGCACACTTTTAATCCCAGCACCCAGAAGGCAGAGGGAGGTGGATCTCTGTGACTTCAAGGCCAGCCTGGTCTACAGAGCAAGTTCTAGGACAGCCAAGGGTACACAGAGAGACCCTGTCTCAGAAAAAAAAATATATATATATATATACATATATATATATATGAGAGCAAAAAGATAATTTGTCATGTCTACAACTCAGCTGCAATATAAGCAGATAAAAGCATTGTAGGTAGTTGTGTTTTTCTTCATGAGAATTAAAAAGACACAAGAAATATCATTTTGGCCAGAACTGCAAAAGCTGAAAGACAACTCATGTCTAGAGATATAGAACAATATGGTTGATAACAACACAAACTTTGGAATAATCATTATGGAGTTCGGTGACCTTGCAGGTACTGTCTACTAAACATTTACAGGAAAAGTCACAGAAATTCCTCACTGGTTTTTCCAAAATACATGAGAAAAGTCACTAAGTATTTTGTCCAATAATCAAGTATTACTAAGGCCAAAACTAGACAAAACACTAGAAAACTGCAGGCCAGTATCTCATCAAAATGTACATGAGGATCCTCAGTAAAATATTAGCAAATCAAATGCAGGAACATACAAAGAGAATCATACACCAAGAACAAGTGGGAATTACCCAAGGAATCCATTTTGGCAAGTTTCACATTTGGAAAAAAATTAACGTAACACAGTAGAATTGTTTCAGGCTGTCCAAGCTCCAGGAGATGGTACTATATCCATGCACATACACACAAGTGAGTGGACTCAGTAGGTTTTACAAAAAAGAGCAGGAAATTGGGAGGGAAAAGTCGTGAGGGAGGGTGGGAAGAATTAGAGGGGAGGGAATGGAGGGTGGATTTGATCAAAACACATATATGCACATATGAAATTCTCAAATGATAAAAAATATTTAAAGTTCACCTTTAAAAGTAAAAAGAAGATCTCAACGGGCATAGAAAAAAAATTGATGAAAGCCCAACATCCTTTCAGGATAAAAAAAATATATATATATTAAAAACCCAAGAAGTAGAACTTGTTCAACCTGATAAAGAAATCTGAAAACCCACAGTTAACAACACACTTGATGGTGAGAGAGAGAATAGATGACTTCTGCTGGAAGACAGACAGAGATCTCTGCCCTTGCTAAGATGATCTACGTTTTCCTGGAGGTTCCAGTCAGGGAAATTGAGCAAAGATAAGAAACAAAAGCATTCATGTTGAAAATTAAGAAAGGAAAGTTATTGCTATTTTCAGATGATATGATATTACTTAAAGAAAACCCTAAACCATGCATACACATTATTACCACTAATTCATGAGGCAAGATGGCAATATGCAATACTGATGTGCAAAACTCAATTGTATTCCAATACATCTGGAGCCAGAAATCTCAAACTGAAACTCAGAAACTAATTCTTTTTATTACAGCATTGAGACAAAATAAAATGTTTTTAAAAATCTGTTTAACAAAGTTTAAACAAAAGTTTATCAAAGACTTTTATGTTGTGAAAACCACAGGTCATTGGTGAAAGAAATTAAGGAATAAATAAACGAAGAGTCACCCCATGTTTGTGGAGCTGAAGAATTAATACTGTTTAAATGAAAGAACTCTCTCAACTGATGTACAGCCTCTATGTAATGTCTACCCAGATGGTTTCTTTGTAAACACAGGAGAGCCAATTCTACAACTCACAGAGAACTGCTAAGGACTTAGATATCCAAGTCAATCTTAGCAAAGAACACAGCTGGAGAAATCACATTTCAGCATCAAATTTACTACAGTTTTATATCACTATTGAGGTGTAACAACCCATCAAGAGCTATTTCAAATAAACACACAAACAAACAAATAAATAGTAAAATTCTCCAATGAGTATGACTAAGGCATGCTCCAGAACCCCCACACCATGACCCTTCACACCAGGACTGGCTATAAACTTCAGACTGCACCTGTTCCTACCATAGACCTAGCTAGTATCATGGACTGAATCTTTTACAGAGCCCTTTCCTAATCCAAGCCACTGCCATTGGTCAATCTTCTGTATCAGAATCTATAGGCCAGAAAAGTCTTTCTAGATATGGAATATGATATAATCCAAAGACCTATAAGATACTGTATTTATTACTTGGCATTAAACATGCAACATGAGGCAACTTGTCCTTTGTTTTTTGAAGGTGCGTGCATGTACACGTGTGTGTGTGTGTGTGTGTGTGTGTGTGTGTGTGTGTGTGTGTAATGTAGGCAGGTTCCTTCAGAGGACAGAAGAGGGCATGTTTATTATTTCAGTTTTGAACATGGGAAATAAGCTGTGTCTAAAGCTCCTACTTAGTTGCCTTGATGACAATTTTAATTCCACAGGCCTAAGACCCAATGTGAGAATTATCTCTATTGCCAAGTAAGTCATTCTCAATCACAAATAGGGACATGTGTAGATGACCATTGGTTGGAGCTGTAGTCATGGCAGTTTACTGTGTAAAGGACTTTTTCTAGGACTCTATCTGTTACCTGGTCATTATAAATTCATGCTCTGGTAGAAAGTCAATGTAACTCTTTGAGTACCTTGGTACCAACAAACACATCCTATATTCAATATGTGCTTTCCACAGGTACCCTCATCTTAGTAAATGACTGTGGGTCCATTCTTGGAGGAAGGATTCGAAATCAAGAAAGCATTTCTTTGCCATAGAGTTGCAAGGATTTGCACTAGGAAGCCAGAATCCCCTGCTCACAGATCTGAAAACTCTCTTTGACACAGAAACTAAACAGAAAATAGGTAGTTTCAAAAATTATATTTATTTTAGTATTTTATTCACATTTATGTGCATATATTTGCACACACACGTACATGGATACTTGTAGAAAAGAAGGCTTCAGATGCCCTGCAGCTGGAGTTACAGGCAGTTGTGAGCCACTCAGTGTCAGTACTAGTAATCAAACAGGTCATTTTGGCACAGCCCAAGCTAATGTTCTGGTGTTAAAAAGGAGATAGGTTTATCTCTTAAGGGGATGACCTATCTCTTCAGTGGGAAAGTCTCAGCAATTGCATGGGAGAAATATTACTTCTTGCTCATGAGGGTTGAGATGTTGTTTTGAGAACCAAGGTTGTGGTGGTTTGAATAGGAATGGCCCCCACAGACTCATGTGTTTGAATACATACAGAGTGGCACTATTAGGAGGTGTGACCTTGTTGGAGTAGGTGTGGCTTTGTTGGAGGATGTGTGTCACTAGTGGATGGGCTTTGAGGTCTCAGAAGCTCAAGCCGGAAAGCTGCCTGACTTCTTGTCCAGCACCATGTCTGCCTGCATGCCACCATGCTTCCTCCCATGGCAATAATGGGGTAAACCTCTGAAACTGTAAGCTGCCACCCCTAGTTAAATCTTTCCCTTTATGAGAGTTGCCATGGTCATGGTGTCTCTTCACAGCAATAAAACCCTAAGTAAGACAAAAGTCCTCAGAAATGTCCACCAAAATGTTCCTATCTTAGGTCTTAGTGCCCCAGGTCTTCCAAAAGTAGGTTGTAACTTCTACAGAACAGACCTATTTAGTCCATTTGTCAGGTCCCTCTGAACATCACCAGATCCTGAATCCACCATCTTGCTGCATAAGGTTAAAGAATCTTCATAAATCACTCTTGGCCTTTGACAGTGCACACTGTCCACTGAATGTCCATTTTTCAACAAGTCAGTACAACTTAGTCACAGCCAGGCAGCATGACTCTCCTCGAAGGCTTTGCCCTCTCCACACTTTCAAATGAGTAAGCTGACAAGGACACTCTAGCCATCCAGTACTTTTCTTCAGATATACAGATGAAATGTGTATTAGTTGGGCTGCCATACTAACCTAATGTGGTCCTCTTCTCACCTACTCAGGATGGGATTTGTGGCTAGAGTTTTCCTGCCTGGCCCACGGTCAGGATAAATCTCTTTCACCTGCCAGTCCCACAGCCGCTCAGACCCAACCAAGTAAACACAGAGCCTTACATTGCTTACAAACTGTATGGCCGTGGCAGGCTTCTTGCTAACTGTCCTTAGATCTTATATCAATCCATTTCTATAAATCTATACCTTGCCACATGGCTCGTGGCTTACCGGCATCTTTACAAGCTGCTTGTCCTGGTGGTGGCTGGCAGAGCCTCCCTCTGCCTTCCTGTTCTTTTTATTCTCTCTGTTAGTCCCGCCTACACTTCCTGCCTACCACAGGCCAATCAGTGTTTTATTAGCAACACATTTGCCATACAGAACATCCCGCAGCAGGGACTCTCCTTGTTACCTGAGCAGAGAGTAAACCTGCCCTTAATGCTGAAGAGCAGTGGTTCTCAACCTTTCCAGTTTAATACAGTTCCTTGTGTTGTGCTGATCCCCAACCATAACATTATTTTCATTGCTACTTCATAACTAATTTTGCTATTGTTATGAATCGTAATGTAAGTATCTGTGTTTTCCAATGGTCTTAGGCAACCCCTGTGAAAGGGTCTTTCCACTCCCCAAAGGAGTCATGACCCACATGTTGAGAACCACTGCTCTAGAGCCTTCCCCCAGAACTACTTTCATCAATCTAGGCCCTGCAAGAAGCAGATGTCAAAATCAAATGGGAGATTTAAAGCCTTTATCAGAGTAGACATCTATGAACAATAAAGGGAGAGGGGACGTCCATATGTGACAAAAGACATCTACAGGCGAAGAGAGAGAAGCCAATACAAAAGACTTATCAGGTAACAAAGTTCTTGAGAGTATTGTGCAGCACCGTCAGCCCATATTGTCCACTAAAGGGAGGGTCCAGAAGGAATGGGCTGGTTCTAGCAGCACTTCTTTGTTCTGTCAGAGGCTGGGGCAGCTTCAGACACAATCCCCAGTAACTGCAAAGGAGCGGTAACTGAAGGAAGTCAATCAGCTGTGCTTCTTATAGCTAGTTCTTTCAAAAGGAGATCCAACTGGGTATCCCAAAGCTAACACACAATAGCTTTGTAAATATGCTACAGTCCCATTAAGATGTCTATTGAACTGTTACCCATTGCTTTCTCCCTACAGTTAGTTACACGCCAAAGTCATATTCACTCAGCATTTGGAAAGTCAGTCTTGGAGTTATACAAATGAGTAGAATGACAGAGTTTGTCCAAGTGCCTGTGAGGATACTGGCAAAGGTCTGGGTTCTTAGGTCAAATGGGGTGGAGTATGGTGCTGGGTCCAGTGGCCAGGGTCAGACAGACATGAGTGGGAAAGTCAATGGCTATCTTTTAATGCATGCCCTTGGTCAAGGGGGTGAAAGTCAAGGCATGATTCTATTGTAAATCTTGCTGGTGCCAAACCAGGAGCAAGAAAACTGGGTCTGTTAATGGCTAATATCATCAGTCTTTCTCTGACTTCTGCTTCTAAAACATAAATGCAGAGTAGGAGCACTCCATAACCAAGCTCTTCTCCCCTCAGTGACAGACTATGCTGACTTATTAATAGCTACCAGTGGGCAATCCGATGAAAAAAGTACATTTCATGCTAATCCCCCATCAGTTGAGTGTCTTTCATCACTACTGTGCATCTCAAGTCCACATGGTGTTAGTCTGTGTGCAACACAAGGGCCCCATCCTCACAGAAGGAAAATGGTTTCTTATTCCAGGATGGCATTAGGCAGCCCTGATCATGCCGTGTGTTAATGACCTCATTAGATTAGAATCTGTGCTAGGGGGCTTAATTTAAAATGACTCTGATTGTCTTCCAAGTCCTTATTATGAAGAACTCTCGAGGGAATGGCCAAAGTCAGTTTGCCTGATGGAAAAGGGAGCAGAAGGAGATGGTGTCCCTTACTTCACAATCCCATGAGGCCACAGTCACCACAGGGATCCCAGGTTAAAGTCAGTTCTTAAGGTTATTGTATTGGCATACTCTCCACAACACTTTGAGTACAAGCGATAAAAAATAATCATTAATTAAACCAGTAAAGAGAAATCCAGGGACACAGGTAGCTCAAACATAGCTGAATTACAGAAGTAATTTCTGTCCTTTTTTTTCCTCACTCTTTTCTCCTCCTTTTCTCCCCACCCCCCCCCCATTTCCTTCTTTATCTCCCCACCTCCATTCCTATTTCCCTGTCTCCAAATTCTTGCATGGGATGACTACGGTAGTCTTTGGAGAGCATCATCTGTAC
Source organism: Peromyscus aztecus (assembly GCA_902168405.1). NCBI lineage: Eukaryota > Metazoa > Chordata > Mammalia > Rodentia > Cricetidae > Peromyscus > Peromyscus aztecus. The sequence continues at coordinate 51,650 of CABHPQ010000232.1, forward strand.
TTAAGTCAATTATGGTGGCTAGGAAGAGGAAGTAGGAAAGTCTTGGTACATGGGAGCCTAGCCTGGGTTACCTTCTCACCAGTTAAAACAGATGGGGTGAGTGACTCCTGGCTGAACCACTCGGACTAAGAATGAATGAGAATGAAATTGTGAAAGAATGAATGAAGTAATAACCAAGCAGGCTTTCACTCGAGAAAAGATGAACGGATGAAAGAAGAGGTTTACTGATCTCTAGAGTAGTCATCCAACGAGAGGTAGAAACAGTCTCACCTCTTGGGGACTTAGGGCCTAATGAGGAAAAACCTAGCATATTTAGATAACAATAGAATTCAGTAAAGTCTAAGGAGCTAAACATATAGCTTTAGGCTCGGCAAAGGATGGAGGGCTCTGTTTGAAAAAGAAATCCTGTCTGAGTGGTAATCCCAGGGGAGTTGAGCTGTGCATTATAAATTTGTTCGAGAAGTATCTTTTAAAAGGATGGATGTGTGCTAATAAGTCAGCCCACAAGAGGTGAGACAGGAGACAGCAACAAGCTCAAGGCAGCCTGACCCTCTCTCAAAAACACAAAATAAAATTAACAGATTTTTCAGCCATAAAATCCTAATTTCATTCTGGTAGCTTCTTCTTTGAATTAAAGCAAGTTTAAACCCTAACAAAAATACAACAAGCTAGCATTTGTTAAATTCCTCCTTTGTGCCTGGATCTGGACTTCATAGTTTCCACATATTGGCTCATGAAATATTTATGCCAGTTCTTAAAGTTAGGTATTCTTATTGTCCGGAGCTTACAAATGAGGAAAGAAAATTTCCACCTATTAAATGAAGTGGTAAATACCCCGGAGCTAATAACAGATGAGGGGGATTCAAGCCCATGGAGTCTGGCTAGGCATGTCCTCTCAGTCTGGATGCCATATAGCTGTTCTCAACCTCGTTAGCATATATAAATGGAAATAATAATACTGTACTCAACCCTCAGGGATTTTATGAGAATTAGATAACGCCTGTGAAACATGGAAGGCACCCAGTGAACAGAACAAGACATGCATATGTGTGAAAGGAATTGTAGTGTCCTTTTATGTGATAAGAAAAAACAATGAATTTGAGTTAGAAGGGTTTGGTTACACATCATGCATGTTCATTTTATCAGCTTTTTAACTGTGGACAATTCATTTAACTTTCTCAAACTTGTCTTCCTTTTATCTGCGAGGCTGGAGTTACAACAATGTGAAAAATGTGTATGTTTGTCTTGGGAAATGTTACCTAAAATACAATCTAAGAAAGGTATACAATGTGTGAGGAGATAAGAACTAAAGGCTTTTCGGCAGAAGCATCCCTTTCAGCTAGAGGTCTTCTCAGGCTGAGGAGCTGCTGAGGTAAGAGGTGGTGGCTGTGGCTTACTCTGCTTCTTTGATCTTTCAGCTTTCACCCCAATATCAGGTTCTGGGTTAAAGACCATTTATTAAAGACCATTTAGCAATTTGTATTACATCTGGCGTCCCACTTGTGGGGCATGAATTCATGAGAAAGCCACTTACCTGTGGCCTTGCAGTCCTCACGTCGTCTCACCACCCCACCCCCACTGGCTCATCTCCACCCTGCCTGGGCCAGACTCCCTAACCCCCGGGTAAGTTTTGTTGCAGCCTCTCTGCAGCAAACTCCATAGATTTGGGGGCTCCAAAAACCACAGGAGTTAGCCACTTTCATGTACTTCCCTCATGCAGATGGCTGGATCTTTCGCTTCCTTCCTCTCCCAGTGGGCTTTGGCTTTCTCTGAGCCCCCTCCTGGGGCTGCTACCATGCCATCATCTGAATCATCACTGTCAGCAGATTTGGTGAGTCAATTGGAATTTCTTAAAGGGAGGAATTAGTTAAAGGAAAGTTTTTCCCCCCACATTGAAAAATGGGAAACATTTTTACAATGGAAGGCATTTGGTCTCTGACTATACATTAAAAGGTCTGAAAATGGAAGAATTAAATGAGAGAATAATTAATGTTGATGGAATAGATGTAATGTCAATTATAAATATTATTTCTTTGATCATTTTGTTTTATCATTAAAAAGGTAGGTTAATATGAGTTCCAAGATAGAAGTTTTAGAAAAACTCGTTAAAACAGATCATGGGGATATTCAGACCCAGACAAAAGAATTTAAAGGAGAACCAATATCAACATTGCATTATAAGGTTACCGAGAAGCAGTCTAAGACTTTCCAACAGCCAATCTTAATCTATCCACTAACCTTACAGGAACTACCCAGTGATAGATATCCTCAAGGCTGTGTAAGAGCTGACTGGACTCCTGTGCAAATGTTAGATTTGAGGAGATTCAAAAAAGCAATAGTCTCATATGGCATTCGCTCATCTTTCGTGAAGCAGATGTTAAACTTATGGTCAACTTGTAATAGAATTATCCCTCAAGACTGGAGAGATTTGGTTACAGCCATCTTAGAGGCTGGTCCCCAATTACAATGGAGGACCTAGTGGAAAAATGAGTCTAAGACCATTAAACAACAAAGTAGAGCTAGAGGTATGGAAATTTCTCAAGATCAACTTCATGAAGAAGGCAATTATGCTGATATACAAAGACAATCTTTATATGATGACCACACCCTGGCTTTATGCCATGTGGCAGTCTTGAATGCTTGGGACAGAATTGAAGAAGTAGGAAAGAAAATTGAGTCATTTATAAAAGTTATACAGGGCCCAAAAGAAACCTTCATTGAATTTTTTACAAAAATTGACTTCAGCAGTAAATAGAACGATACCAAATTCAGAAGCTAGGCAAATAATAATTGAATCTATGGCTTTTGAAAATACTAATGCACAATGCAAAAGGGTAATTAAGCCATTAATGGCAAGATCAGCACCCTTGGAGGAATGGATCTGAGATGCAATAAATATTGAATCTCACAATCATGACAGTGCTTGGATGGGAGAGGTGATTTCCAGGGGTTTGAAGAAAAATAGTAATGTCACATGTTTCAGTTGCGGTAAACAATGTCACCTAAAAAGGGACTGTAAATGGGGCTTTCCTAGAAATATTGTTTTCTCAAGGAATAATCCCAACAGAATGCCCCTCCCTTCTGGATTACGCAGAAGGAGTGGCAAAGGCAGGCATTGGACTAATGAATGTAAATCAACAAGGGAAAGGCAAGGTAATCACTTGCCTTTACCATTAGGAAATGCCCTAAGGAACTTCTCAAAGGCTACCATGTAAAATTCTATTCAATCCTTTCCTGTCATCATGAAAGAAACTACTTTCCAGAGCAATTAAAGAACCTAATGACTATTGTAAGAAACCATACTGCTCTGGATGATAAAAACAGCTATAAAAACAATTCAGGAAAAACCATAAATCAAAATTGATAGAGATTAGAATTGGAAACTCCCCAAAGTTAGGGTTGGGGAAGGGTTTTGTTTTTGTCTTTCAGGAAAATAAAGGCATCCAGCTAAGGAATCTGAAGACCACTGGACAAATGAGACATCTGAAGAAAAAGGACAAATCATCCAGAAAACTTGTCTTAAGAAAAAGATTTTCGGGCTGGAGAGATGGCTCAGAGGTTAAGAGCACTGGCTGTTCTTCCAGAGGTCCTGAGTTCAATTCCCAGCAACCACATGGTGGCTCACAACCATCTGTAACGAGATCTGGCTCCCTCTTCTGGCCTCACATGCAAGACAGAACACTGTATACATAATAAATAAATAAATCTTTAAAAAAAAAAAAAGTAAAGAAAAGAAAAAGATTTTCTGTAGTGAACCATGACCAAGCCTAACAGTGACCTCTGAAGTCTCCAAAAAGATGATGGGAACCCACAATGATGATTCCATCAGGACAATGATAACACCATTAAGCTAACAAACACCACCCACAGATCAGCTTTGAACTATAAACTGCTCAGGACAATATCAGGATGGCTAGGTGAGATGATACAGCCTCACTGACTATACCAGTCAAGACTTGACCATAATCCTAAACTTTCTTTGTATCCCTATATGACTACTGGTGCCTCCAATCAGCAATAAGTAGCCTAGAAAACTTTGCCCACGTTCCCAAGAAATGAATTATGGATGTTTGTCTTTGTTTAGGAGTTGGTTAAAATTTGTTATTGGTCATAGTCAATCTCTTTCTAAAAGAAGAAAGGAGGACATGATATAGAAATGTATTATATAGAAATGATAGGATAAAAGGGCAGATTATTGAATTTACTCTGAAAAGAAAAAACAGGAATATAGATATAAGATAAAAAGGTAGATGATTGAATCTACTTTTAAAAAGCAACTACTCATTTTAAATATTTTACATTGGATTGGATTTTTGTATATTGTATACAAATTACGTATATTGATACAAATTTGAGATTGATTTTGTTAGAACACACTGTACATACACTTCTAATCTTGTTCAAGGTATTGTACCTATACAGTTCATTTAATAATGCAATGCAAATTTCTAGTCCTTGAAAGATATTACCAACTATTTAGGATAATAAAGAAACATAGGTTAGTAGCTAGTCATCTATTACAATGGAACTTGTCAGGTTAGGTATGTTTTCAAGGTCAAACAGATATATTTTGGATAAATAGGTCATCTTCAAACACTTCAGAGATCTACAGAATATGGCATTTAAGATATTTTAATAACACAGATTCTTTTTTTACAACAATGAGACATGTCTACTCCTGGCAGCACCAATCAACTTCAGAGAAGATGATGGGCACTGAAGAAATTCCTCATGGAGTTTACTTTCTTTGTGGCAAAAGTTAGCCACTGAGCAAGAAAATGCCCTTGTCTTGATGGCTGACAGTGTACTATCCAAATGGACAAGCAGGACACAAAAGAAAGGACTGCCAAAACTTGCCAAGACAAGGTAGGACAGCATTTCAGAAAATTCTTCTTCACAGAAGTCTGTCAGATATGCTAAGCCTATAGGCCAAACAAAGATGGATGCCCCAACATTGCAGAGGGACCTTGGGTGACTGTCCAGGCAGCCAGCTGTTTCTGTCATTTCACATTTTTTGCAAGTTGCTTGTTTGCACTTCTTACTTACTCAGTTAATATTATTTCCTTCTAGGGTCTCTGAGGGAGTCAAAGATTATTAGATAGTTATAGTTATAGTTTTCCTTGTTAACAATTTCAGAAAAGAAACTCACTAAAGAGGTGTAAAGTGTATAAGTTTTAAAGACATCAAAAGATAATATTCAGTTGGTAATACAAGTAAACATAGAAAGTGAATTAGGTATAACATTTTGGACTCACCAAAATGGGATAGATAATGGAGTATTTTCTCTGAATTTGTCAAATGTTTATGGACTGGACACTGTTAATGTAATTCTTGACTTTATATATATATATATATATTACATATATATTATATACTTATTGAACTTATTGTATATAGTTTTTCTTATATTAGTTATAACTTTCTTTTATTATTTTAAACAAAAAGGGGAAATGTGGTGATATATTGTGTACCCTAATAAAATTTACCTGAAGATCAGAGAACAGAACAAGCCACTAGATTAAACATAAAGACCAGGCAGTGGTAGCACACACCTTTAATCCCAGCACTCAGGAAGGAGAGATCCATGTGGATCTCTGTGAGTTCAAAGCCACCCTGGACTACATGAGATTGACTCAGTCTAGGAGAGAAAACAGAGCCAAGCAGTGGTGGCACACACCTTTAATCCCAGCACTTGAGATCTCATGCCTTTGCTTGGGAAGTCACATGCCTTTAATCCCAGCACTAAATAGGAAGTGACCTGGTGGTGATGGCGCATACCTTTAATGCCAGCACTCGGGAGGCAGAGTCAGGCAGATCTCTGTAAATTCGAGGCCAGCCTGGTCTACAGAGTGAGATCCAGGAAAGGTGCAAAGCTACACAGAGAAATCCTGTCTCAAAAAACCAAAAAAGGGGATAGGAACTAAAGGCTTTTTGGCAGAAGCATCCCTTTCAGCTAGAGGCTTTTTCAGACTGAGGAGTTGGTGAGGTAAGAGGTGGTGGCTGTGGCATATTCTGCTTCTTTGATCTTTCAGCTTTTGCCCCAATATCAGGCTCTGGGATTTTTTATTAAAAGACTGTTTAGACCTTTTAAGCTAAAATATAATACATGTATGAGACTCTGATATGGCTATACAAAGCAATGTAGGACTTACTTGAAGCACTTGTACTCCAAAGCAAAGTGAAAACTCTGTTCTCATCCTCTCTCTCTCTCTCTCTCTCTCTCTCTCTCTCTCTCTCTCTCTCTCTCGTAAACTGTATCCCTGTGCATGCCTCTGAGTATAGCCCATTTGTGCAATAGCCAGAGCTAGAACTATATATTTTGTTCATTGCTTCTCTTCACCTTAGTTGGTTCCTCTAGGTTAAGTAGGCTTAAAAATGGTCTTCTGCTTTGCTCAAATACATTTATGAATAGTTGATGAAGTCTGTAGTAAAATTTGAAGGGGCTGAAAAGAAAATTAGGTCAATGCCTGGTTTAGGACCTTAAAGAAGGAGAAAGGCAATTCACCTTTTCCTAGCTTGTGACTGGGCAGTAAGACTCAAAAGGGTGGCAGTGCTTTATCTGGGGTGGAGATGTCACTCTTTTGGGTACTGATCCCATGCAATACAGGGGACACATTTATATAGAAGAAAAAGCATACAGTGTTCAATTGAAATTCAAATTTAAATGAGTGGCTCGTATTTTTACTTGATAAACCTGACAATCATAATGTGCATGCAGCACAGAAGCCACTGGGACAGCTTGTGTATAAAAAAGCCACATTGGATAAAATAGATGGAAAATTCTTTGTTTACAGAACTTTACACCCATGTCCCCATTATATGGACCCAAGTCATCAGACCCGGACTGCTGTATGTGACAAAGGCAGTCACTTCCAGACTGTTCTGTGTGAGGTGGCCTAGTATGGGAACTCTTCCACCATTTATGCAGTGAATGAAGTGGTGAAAACTTGATCTCTTCTAAAGAAATTCTGAAATTGCACACAACACAGCCAGCAAGGAAGTAGAAAGGTGAAATACCACAAAGCAATGGTGCAGAGATACAGAAAACATGAATAAGAAAAAAAAAAAAACAAGGAGAGGTCAGGAAAGGGGAAGCAGAAACGTCCATCTCATTTGAGTAGAGAGAAGCAGAGCCCTTAAATGGCAGAGTATCTGTGGTCACTTCCTGCAAAGGCCTGAATTTTATTGGACAGGTATTACAGAACCTTTTTAATCTTCTGGGTGTAATTACTGCTTTTCCACAGATGCGTGGGCCCCACTCCAAATCAATGAAGTTCAATTTTAATGGCCAAGAGAGAATTTTTAGTTTGTTTCACTGTGTGTCTTAGTAATAAGTCTGTTGACAGATTATTGTTTCTAGAATCCTGAAATGACATTATATCCACCTAGACTGCCTTAGAGAAAATCTATGAGTTGCATCAGCCAAAAAGGTGGTAGTGGTGTAATAATGGTGATAGTGATGGTAATGATGATGGTAGTGATGATGGTAATTGTGGTGGTGATAGGAAAGGCCGTGATGGTAAGAATTGTGGTAATGGTAGTGGTGGTATCTATGGTGATGATGGTGATAATGGTGATGATGATGATTCTGATGATCATGGTGAGAGTGGCGGTTTGGAGGGATGGAGATGGTGAATTCGATGGGATGGTGGCTACAATGGTAGTGATGTTAGGAGTGGCGTCAGGGATGTTGTAGTAGTAGTAGTAGCAGTAGGTAGATGATGTTGGGTTGTGATAGTGACTGGTGATGACTGTGGTGCTGGTAGTTGTGATGGTGCAAATAGATAGGGCATTATTCACAATGATGGTTACCATGGTCATGACAGTGGTAGTGATCATGTGGCACTGACTTGAGTATTGGCCCCTGAAAACTGAAGGAAGCCCAAGCCCAGATGACAAAATGACCTCTCCAATATAGCATTTATAGAGACAGTAAAATTGAGTCCCTCCCTAATCTTTCTCTGTGCTTTGTGTCCTCTCCCAGCAGCAGAACCATCCAAAGAAACAGGGAGTCAGTCCACTAGCGTAGTCTGATAAAGTATAAGCTGCTTTGTGAGGAGTAAGGGGGAATAGAAGAAAGACACACATCACCAGAGCATAGACCTTGTTCCCTGGAATAATACAGTATAGCCACTATGGAACTGGAAATTAAATTCCTAATGGAAAAATATGGCCAGATTTTAATTATTAATAAGTCTGTTACTACATATGCCTGGACATACAATGTGCATGTAAATACAGATAGATATCATCCACACAGTGCGTCATGATTTGACTTAGTCCCATAGTGCAGCCATGCTGTCCTGCTGTGCTCTTTGTGTACAAGTCTTCCAGGGTTGTTTAGAATCCAGGATTGTCCTTGTGCAGCAATCTCATTCTTACCTCCGTATCTTATCTGAATTGAGGTAGAACCAATTAAATCCCTTCCAAGAGCTGATTTCCAACAGATATTTGGACAGGTAGGACAATATTTTGCCTGGATTTGACACCAAAGAAATGTCATCCATGTGTCAGCTGCAACCTAGTGGCAGGGAAGATCATGGCCTCTAGCATGGCATCAGCATTTCTCTTAATGACCCCACGTGTTCTGTGGAGAGAAGGATGACAGCCCAGAGCTCTGTGGAATCGAGGGCCTTAAGGGCAAAAGAGCCGTTAGTCTTGTCAGGAAGGAATGACTTCAGCCATGTTAGGCCTGAGGCCATATCGTTATCTGCCTTGCTTTGCTATATCTGGCTCACTTAACTGGCTCGGCAATGCACACTTTTATTCCATATACCTTTCATAACGGAAATATAGATGGCTGCGATACACACACACTGGTAAGCTTGTAATTGCTCTGCAGACCATAAGCAGCATGACTGCAGGGAAAAGAAAAGGAAAGTTCAGGAAAACAATGTAAGTTTACATTCTCATCCACACCATAATGTCACAGAACTCGAGTAAATCATAATTGACTATGAAGTTTATTCAGAACCGTCTGCAACTGAAAATAAAGTGCAAGGGGCTACGGTGATGGCTTAGTCAATAAAGGTCATGAGGGTCTGAGCCTGGATCTCTAGAAGTCATGGAAAAGCCAGTGTAGTACTGAACCCGGTATACTGCTATAAGCCTCTAACCCCAGCACAGAGTTAAACAGATCCCTAAAACTCACGTATACAGATATATGTATGTATGTATGTATGTATGTATGTATAATGTGCATACATATATGCATGCAGTAACAATTAGTGAAGAAAGACATCATGAGTTTAAAAAAGAATGCAGAGAAGTATATGAGAGGGTTTAAAGGAGTGAAGGGAAGGAGAAAATGTTATAATTAAATTATAATATCAAAAATTAGAGGTAGAGAAAAATTAAAGACATCTCATGTCTATCTCCAGCCTCTGTGTATGTGAACACATAAACTCACATCCACACATACTGGGACTCACACCTACATATATACACATACCACACACACACACTGCAACACACACAACACAATACATATATACATATATCAAAAAGTTATAAAACAAAATAAATTAAGCACAAGCATGTGCAAATCATGTATTTAAAAAAATAAAGTACATACCAAGTTATCACAATAACAGTGTCAATTTTATTTACTTTTATTCTGATAAATGATCTTAAAATGGAGATAAAGGAGCAGAAATTGGAGAGAACCTGGAAAGAACCTGGAAGTTCATATAAACTGCCCTGTTCTTACCTGTGTAGCTGCTACATGATGAGAAGTGCAAAGAAAAGCACAAAGAGGAAAAAAAAAACCATAGGTCACATTTCTCAGAGGAAAAAAAAACTGCTATTGGATGTCCCAATTTCTTTAGGTATACAATCTACAGCTTACCAAAGGATCATGATCTAAAAGTGCACTTGTAATTCTGATATTTGCATTCGGAAGCTAATTTCCCACATGTTAGTAATATTTATGGTGACTAAATTCAAACTTTAGTTAAATGTATCTTAGGTTTTGAATTGCTAGAAGTGTGAAAGGTTGTCCTACCTTGGGGACCAAAATAGAATATAGAGGAGGCAGAGAAATGGAACAAGGGGACAGATGCTTCTAGCTCCCATACGTCTACAGGAGTTCTGGTGTCAACCTCATCAAGGAATTTCCAGTTGCTTATGAAACAAGGTGAAAAGAAGTTTCCTTTATCCTCCATGAGAATTATCCAAAGGAGAAGTGGGAGGACAGGAAATAAGCAGGTACAGTGCTTGCATAGTGCGACCTGGACATTGCACAGAGCAGAAGTGGGGGGGCACTTATCATAAGCTGGAGGAATCCTCACCAGTTTACAGAAGGGCTCAAAGAAAGCAGGACTGTGGTCAGTCTAGGCTAGGCTGAAGACAAGAGGGATTTTCCAGTAGCTCATCAGTGTAGATCTTAGGGAAAAAAACACGACATACAGATTCTTCTCTAGGGTGTGTGTGTGTGTGTGTGTGTGTGTGTGTGTGTGTGTGTGTGTGTGTGTGTTTGTGTGTAAAACAACAACTAAAGAGATCACGGATTTGGTGGGAGGTAACATGGGAGGAGTTGAGGAGAAAGAAGGGGTAGAAATTGTGTAAATACAGTACTATGTATGAAATTCTCAAAGTTATACAACTCCAAACTAAAAAATGAATGAATAAATTTTAAAGGTAAAATAACAATAGTAATAGCATGTAGGGAGCCTTCCTGGGAAGCTTGCTTTCTGGTGCATTGGCTAAAACTTGGGTCAATCCCTTGCAAGAAAATTGTCAGTAAAACCTGACATCACTCTTCAAAGTGTCTGAAGCTGGAGTTGTGTCTTTATGTCCCCTGACTACAGAGGTCAGACCACTCTGGCCACTGGCCACAATGAGATCACAGAGAATTGATTCATGAGGCCACTTATTACAAGAAATAAAATAGTTTCCACTTGAATAAGCCAAACCTCCTCGGACGTCTCTTTATTGCCAGACCCTGGCAGTGTTACCGGTTTTGTCTTATCAGACAAAGTGCCTGGACTTGGAATTAATTACTAAGGGAAAAGGAATGTAGCATTGGTAGGACTTGATAAGTATGAAGCAGCTGTGCAGGTTCCATGAGGTTGGTGGCATGGTCACAGAATGTGCCTACACAGCAACATACGCTTTCAGTGACGGTTTTCATCTACATTGTCATTGAAGCCTGGGTATAGGTAAGTTCAAGATCACAAAGTGAAAAAAACTAAAATTATGCAAATGACAGGGCTTGGCAGATTCACTGTGTACTGGGGCAGCGAACTAGAATAAAACGCAGTACTGTTCACTCCTGGTAACCTTTCTGGAAAGAGACAGAAAGAGAGAGGTGGGGGAAGGGAAGGAAAGGGAGAAGGAGAAGGGGAAGGAGGAGGAGGAGGAAGAGGAAGAGGAGGAGAAGGAGGAAGAGAAGGAGGAGGAGGAGGAGGAGGAGGTGGTGGTGGAGAAGCAGACAAACAATTGAACTTGCTTCCACTACTATAATAAGAAAACAGTTCTGCTCCGTGTGGGGTGTGTTCACTGTTCCTCCATCTTTCGCCCTCAGGACCAGTTTCTGCATTTGATACGTGCCTTTCCCCAAGACCTCCAGGGGGAACTGAAAATGATCTTTAAATGATTTAGAGTTAGGAATTTCACTCAGTGGGAGAGCACTTGCCTAGCAAGCAGCAGGCCCTAGGTCAAGTCCTCAACACTGAAATAAGAGAGGGGGACAAGAGAGAACTTACACAGGGAAATTCTTAGTATGATTCTTAGATCAATACTTTAATGTGATATCACATTAATCATGAGGAAATGTCGTAAGCATGTGTATGCTATTTAACATCTCTGGATGACTTTTGGAATGAAACTCAAAACTATAATTTACTGAGTTAACATTCAGACCCTTGTGTAGATCCTTAACCCAAGCTTTTCCTACCTAAACCTCCAAAGGCCTGCGGGTTTCAGCTCCTCCATTTACAAGTTAGACACCATATGCAGCTTGAAAGTTCACACACAGTTAACTAAATTCATATATTCATAAAATTACCTAGACTGAAGTATTTTGGGTTTGCTGTGTTTGTTTGTTTGTTTGTTTGTTTGTTTGTTTGTTTGTTTGTTTGTTTGTTTGTTTGTTTTTAAATTAAGTATTTTGATTCAGAATGTATAGAAAACCCTAACAGGTAAGATAGGGGTGGATCCTGTGCCACACCTCTCATATATATATTTGAGACAGGGTCTCACTATGTAGCTCTGGCTGTCCTAGAACCTGCTTTTCAGACTATGCTAACCTCAAACACACAGAGATCCACCTACCTCTGCCTCCCAAGTTCTGGGATTAAGGTTGTGTGTCACCACATCCAGCCCCAGATTCTTCTTAAGGCTGACTGATATGTTTGGCAGCTGAGGCCCTCTTTGGGAACTATCTTCTCTCACAGAATGGACTAGATTACAAACTTTATCCTGAAGTTGCATTCCAGTGGTTAGCCAACATTTTTCTTGGAATGACATGATAGTAAATACTGTATATTTTGTAGATAGTATGCATATTATCACAATTATTCAACATTCCCATTATGGTAGAAGAGTAATCATACATGTATATGGTCCACAGCCATAATCCAATAAATCTTTATTTCCAAAATTACATGGTAAAAAATTTTAGTCCTTAAGCTATAATGTGCTCGCTGTTCTTCTGTTTTCTAAAAACTTAATGCTTACATAATTAATATTTGATATTATATCAATAATAATCTATTTAACCTGATTGTCCTTTCATCTAATAATTGGCTGAGTAACTGATTATCTTTATGAGTTTGTGAAGGACAAACTGAAAAATCCTTCAAGAGTTAAGTTAGGTTGGACTGAGGCTGTTATTCAGTGACAGAATATTTGCCGAGTGTGGCTAAGGCCGTGAGTTCAATCTCTAACACACACACACAAAAAGTTCAGCTGGTTTGTATCTATTGGGCCTATTTAATTAACCAGGACTCCAAGCATATTAATAGAAGGATGCTTAAGTAAGTCCTCTGCTATAAATTAAAACTACTTTGCGTGTTTACGTTAACTCAGTCAGAATGGCAAATATCACGATAGCAAGTGGTGACACACGCTGGTGACGACGTGGAGGGAAAGCATCCTTTTCTCACAGTTGATACGTACAGCCGCTGTGGAAATCACTTTGGATGAGCCTCCAAAAACCAGAAGTAGAAATGACATAAGACCAGCTCCACCACTCCTAAACATACACCCAAAAGAGCCTCCATCATACCACAGTGATATTTGCACACACATGCTCATTCCTGCTCTTATTCACAATAGCCAGGAAATGTAACCAGTCTAGATGTCAATCAACTGATGAATAATGAAAATATGGTGTGTCTGTGTGTGTAAAATTTATTCAGCTGTAATGAAGAATGAAATTTGTAGGGAAATTGTTGGAACGGAAAAATACTATACTGAGTGACATAGCCCAGAATCAGAGAGAGAAAAGCCACATGCTCACTTCTCATATGCAGACTGACTTTTGTGATTTCTTTTTTTTTTTTCCTAAGATTTATTTCTTTATTATGTATACAGTGTTCTGTCTGCTTGTTCACCTGCAGGCCAGAAGAGGGCACCAGATCTCATTATAGATGGTTGTGAGTCACCATGTGGTTGCTGGAAATTGAACTCAGGACCTCTGGAAGAGCAGTCAATGATCTTAACCTCTGAGCCATCTCTCCAACCCTTCTATGATTTCTTATGGTAGCATGTTTAACTTGGAGTGTGTATAGAGGCCAAGAAGATAGAAAAGGCCCATTAGAAGGGACATGGGAGGAAGGCCTTAAGAGAAGAAGCATAGTAGAACAGAGATGAGATGAAAGTAGAAAAGGTAATACTAAAGGTGGAAAGGTTTAAGTGTGGAGGGGATTATAGGGTAGGACAGAGAAGGACATAGGGAAGGAACCA
>CABHPQ010000233.1:0-21865 GCA_902168405.1 Peromyscus aztecus
AGGAGGTGGGCCTTGAGGTCTCTAGTGCTCTCTAGAGTTCTCTTCCTGCTGTCTGTGGGTCAAGATGGAGGACTCTCAGCTCCTTCTCCAGCACCATGTCTGCCTGCATGCCGCCATGGTCCCTGCCTTGATGACAATGGACTAACCTCTGAACTGTAAGCCAGCCCCCCATTAAATGTTTTCCTTTATGAGAGTTGCTGTGGTCATGGTGTGTTTTCACAGCAATAAAACTCTAAGACACATGCAAAAGTTACAAAACTAATGCCATAATAATGATAAGATACTAGAAGAATTCCTTTTACTGTAATAAACAGGGTGAAGTTACCTATCACCATGGCTTCTATTTGACATTGAGCTGGACATATTAACTATTGTAGTAAGAAATAAAATATGCCGTGTGTGATGGTACACACCTGTAAACCCAGCACTTAGGAGACTAAGACAGGAGAATTGTGAGTTCAAGGCCAGTCTGGACTCATAATAAGACCTTTTCTCAAAACAACAAAAACTAAAGTAAAATAAAATGGTACCTTTTGATGGTTGAAAGAACAAAATAAATTACTTACCAGCAAATGATTTATCCTTTGTTTTGTGTCAATATGTATTCTTTGACAATTTTGTACATGTATACAATATATCTTTGTCCTGTATACCCCAGCCCCTTCTTCCTACTGCCCCTAGAACATCCCTTCCCACCTTCATGTCCTCCATTACCCTCTCCAGTTTTAACCCACTGAGTCCACTTACTCATGCCTGCTGGAATGTTGACTCATCTTGTTGACTTGACCTTATATAGCTAATCATAGCTGCAGGAAGTTCATGAATACAGTGGCATTGTCCTGTCTAAAAGACAGTATTTCTGAGAACCTCTCCCCATTCTGCATACATTAAATTTTATTTTCTGTGTGTGAGTATTTTGCCTGGAACTGAGATCACAGAGGCTTGTGAGCTTCCGTGTGGGTGCTGGGAATTTAACTTGGGTCCTCTGTAAGAGCAGTGAGTGGTCTTAACCATTGGGCCATCTTTCCAGCCCTCATATTTTTCCACCCCTTCTTGCATGGTGTTCCTTGAGTCTGGGGTGATTTATTATTCTGATTCTCTATATATTATTCATTATATAGAGAATCAGAAGGAATATGTAAAAATAATCATTAGACTTAATATCAAAATTTATAGTTGCCAACTACTAAGTCATTAAATTAAAGCAGAACTAGCTGTAGATAGTTTGGAAATGTTAGGAATTCACACTTATGTCAAAGAACATAAAGTGCCTAGTCTAAAACTGACATAATCACACCATTGCTCATGGGGGACATTGTCAATGTGTGAAAGCTGTGAAGGAAAAATTACATAAATCAAGAGGTAGAAGCCGGGCAGTGGTGGCGCACGCCTTTAATCCCAGCACTTGGGAGGCAGAGGCAGTCGGATCTCTGTGAGTTTGAGGCCAGCCTGGTCTAGGACAGGCTCCAAAGCTACACAAAGAAATCCTGTCTTGAAAAACCGGAGGGGTGGGGGGGGGAAGGTAAATTAAAATCATGTGAAGATCTAAAATCATAAATGGGTAAAGCCAACCATCTCCCTAATCTCTCCCGAGATTGTTTGTTGAACTTGATAACACAAATCTAAATTCATGTGGAAAAGCAAAAGACCTAGACAATCTGGAAGAAGGAAAACACAATACAGAGACATGTTCAAATAAAGATTCCTGGGTATAGCTCTTGGTAGAGTATAGTGATAGCCAAGATATTGACAGACCCTGATTGGCCAATATAGAATCCTATAAAGAGACCCATGTGTTCTGGGTGTGGTGGCCCAGACCTTTAATTCTAGCACTTGGGAAGCAGAGGCAGGAGGATCTCTGTGAGTTCAAAGTCAATTGGTCTACAGAGTGAGTTCCAGGACAACCAAGACTATGTAGAAACTATTTAGAGGTGGGGCAGGGGAGACTGTGTGTATGAAAGCTTGGTGAAGACACAGCCAGAAAGGGCTTCAGAGAAAGACTATGCCATGTAGTTGGACTTTTCTTTTTGGGCCGCCAGCTCACAAAAAATGACACAGAGACTTATTATTAATTAGGAAAGCTCGGCCTATAGCTTAGGCTTGTTCCTAACTAGTTCTTATAATTTAAATTAACCCATATCTTTTAATCTACATTCTTTTATGTGGCTTGGTTACCTTTACTCTGTACTGCTCATCCTGCTTCCTCTCCATCTGGCTGGCGACTCTGCCTTTCTTCTTCCCAGCGTTCTGTCTTCTCCCAAAAATCCTGCCTAGCTATTGGCCATTTAGCTTTTTATTAAACCAATCACCTATTTTCACACAGTGTAAAGGAAATTCCACAACGCCATTTCATAAGTGGTGCTGTGACCACTCTTAAAACCAGTACAGATAAGACAATAGATGTACATGGCAGCTTCTCATCTTATAAAGTCTCAAATTAGTTTTGGATGCATTTGTGGCTACAATGTGGTTAGTATCTGACATTGATGACAGACCTGGAACCAAGTCCATTTCTCTCTCTTCTTGGGGAACGGGACTGCTTTCATCTCCTTCCGCCTCAGTCATTCCAACAACTCCATCCTCCCACCCAAATCTAGGTCCGTCTTCACTCTGCCTCACTTCCTACAGCTGCAAAGTTGGCTCCGTCTGCCTGGAGTAGGTTGTGCAGAAAATGCAGCTGCCTCTTCCTTGGTCCTCAAGGGCAGGTTCATTCGTGGGGTGTTCAGACAAGGACCGAAGAGGGTGTCTTACAAATGAGGCCTACCTACAGATTTTTCTTCTTCAAAAAGCTTCCACAAACCTATTATCTCAAATCCTGTACTAGTTAAGGCACGTGCTAATTGCCTGAAGGTGTGACATTCAGCGGTCAATTAGTTCTGAAGGCAAGCTTGAGTCTTGGAGCAGTTTTGAAGGTAATTTTTACTTCCTAATCGTTAATTATTCTCTACCAACCACAAAGACATCGGAACACTGTATCTCCTATTTGGAGCCTGAGCATTAGTTGGCAGGTAGGAAGGTACAGCTATGCTATTTGGAAAAGGTAGTGAAAAGATAATTCTATAAGTCAGGCAAAGTGGCACAATGCCTGTGATCCCAGTGTGTGGGAGACCGAGACAAGTGTACTGTGGA
Source organism: Peromyscus aztecus (assembly GCA_902168405.1). Classification (NCBI taxonomy): domain Eukaryota; kingdom Metazoa; phylum Chordata; class Mammalia; order Rodentia; family Cricetidae; genus Peromyscus; species Peromyscus aztecus. The sequence goes on from CABHPQ010000233.1 coordinate 3,130, forward strand.
GTTCAAGGCCAGAACCAACATTTGTGTTAAAATGGGATGCTTATACACGGAGCCAGTGTGACCAACCTTAGAAATGAGTGTATTTTCAGGAGTAAAGGTAAACTTACATTTTCATTTCCCGGAGTGTCAAGGACATCTGCTCCCAAACCTACCTCTTTTTTGTTTCCTTCCTTCCTTCCTTCCTTTTTTTTTTTTTATTTTTTTTTTTTTCCCTAGACAGGGTTTCTCTGTGTAGCTTTGCACCTTTCCTGGATCTCGCTCTGTAGCCCAGGCTGGCCTCAAACTCACAGAGATCCGTCTGCCTCCCGAGTGCTGGGATTAAAGGCGTGCGCCACCACTGCCCCGCCTCTCTTTTGTTTTCCAGGCCAACTCCTGGCCCTTTGCCAGGCTGATCTAGGGCTTAATGACTGATTCTTTTTGAGACATTCTAAAAATAGTGATTTCTTTTTTTTTTCTCTTTTTTTATTTTTTTTTTTTTTTTATTTTTATTTTTTTACTAGATTGCTCATTCACAGAGATGCAGAAATGAGTAAACCTGATCTCATTTAAAAACCGGTTGGGATAAAAGTGAGCAAACCAGGCAAGTCGAATAAGGGCAGAACTGAAGCTCCCGTGCTGAGAGCAGGCAGCACACAGTAGCCAGGATGGACAGAGCCCTGCCCTGGCTTTCCATCCGTGTGTGGTGAATTCAAGAGAACACTGAGGTCTCTCATGCACTCATTTAAACCAAGCCCAAAGGATGCTGCCTCACCAAGTTTCCCACCAAGTGCATTTGAAAAGACGTTTTGCCTGCATTTGGAAAGTTCCTTAAACCAGTGGAACAAATGAGACATTTGTTACTCCAAAGAAAGGAGTTCTGGTTTCCATTGCTGGGCAAATATCTTTGAGCTTTAATGTAATTTGTGTGAAGTACATACAGTATTTGCATCTATCATGAATACACACAGACATGCTATGTACATGTATCTAGGGGCCCTACAGCTTGCATTTGAATTTTTACAAAGGACAGCTTAAAATCCACCTTTTAAAAGCATGCCTTCTTCTACCCTTTTCCTCCCCACTCCGCCTTCCCAGAATGGGTTTTATCTGCCCTCCTTACCCCCCTTTGGGTCCCAGAATGGTTTTTATCTGCCCCTAGAAGGGCACAATGACTAAGGGGCAATAACAAATGGAAATTATGTACACAAAAGGATAATGCTGCAGAAGTCACTTTTTATTATAGCAGCTTTTGGGAAATTGTAGCACATTTTCCCCATTGAAACAAAGTTGTTCCTGGCTGACTTCCCAGGCCAACCCATAAAAGCTTATTTAATCCATAATGTCTGTGCAGTATGGTACTGTGTTAATTGTGCCATAGAGCCCAGCCGCCACCCTAAGGTTCCCATGGATAAATGCATTTCAAGTTAAAATTGAGATTCCAGGAACACATTGTCCCTTGGTTCCCTGGGGCGATGGCAGCTCTCTGTCCCCAGTTCTTGCCCACCTCTTCCTTCCCACTACTACTGTGATCGTCATAGCTGATGTGTGCGGGGTCTTGTGTGGTGGGTCTTTTCTCATGTATACTAGAGGGATGGTTCTCAGTTGTAGGTTATGGCTTAGGACAGAAAAGTCCAGAAGACCAGGAGAGACAGAGACAGACAGACAGACAGACAGACACACGCGCACACACACACACACACACACACACACACACACACACACACACACACGGAGACAGACAGACAGAGGCAGAGACAGAGAGACAGAGGCACAAAGTCTTTGCTGAATTGAGAAGCTGTGGGCCTTCATTCTGTTGTCAGTGGATCCCTTGTGTGGATACTATATCCTAGAAGTCTACAGGGCCTTTCTTTCATTAGACTTGGCTTGGGTAGAGCTTTTGGACCATGTGTATCCTGGTTCATTTCCCAGTGGCTGAGGGGGAAGATCTGTATTACTATCTGTAACTTCCCATGAGGAGGGACAGAAACTGTGGATGACAAGATCGACATCCCAAGGACCATGTTTCCTAAAGATTTCCATGTTCATAGTAGAATCCATAGATTTTACCTGGTACACACTTAGGTAATTTTAGTTTGAAATGTCTTGACTTTGTTTTTATAGTTACTTCCTACTGATAACCGAGGAAACTAGTTTCTCATTTGTGATGTAAATTTCCTGCTAAAATATTCAAGTCCAATGTGAATTGATTTAGAGAAAATTATGAAGCTAAAGTACAGTGTGTGTGTGTGTGTGTGTGTGTGTGTGTGTGTGTGTGTGTGTGTGTGTAAAAGACTGCTGTTTGATTAACTGTTTCAGTCAAATGATTTGAGATCAAGTGGAAAAAGTAGGGCTACACTCCGAACTTCCAGTTCTTTTTCTTTTCTTTTTTAAATTTATTTATTTATGTCTGTGTTTTCCCTGCATGTATGTATATGCACCACATGCATGCCTGTTCCCCTTAGATGTCAGAAGAGGGCATTGGATCGTCTGGCGCTGGAGTGAGGGTTGGTTGTAAACTACCATGTGGGCTGAAAACTGATCCTGGGTCCTCTGCAAGAGCAAAAGTGCTCTTAACTGCTGAGCCATCTCTCCAGCCCCTGCATTTACATTTTAAAAACACACAAAGTACGCATTCCAATGTAAAATTACCCTCAACACAGAGAAGTCTGTACCAGGGGTACTGAGGCACACTTGTTATCCCAGCACTGAGAAGCTAAGGCAAGAGGATGGTGAGCTTGAGGTCAACCTGGGCCAAATATGAGAATTTATCAGAGAAAGGGAGTACAAGGTTGGGAAGGGAAATGTTGACAGTCATCGGTTATCTGTGCGATACAGTAACTCCTGACATCTGATTTTTAAAGTGTCTTTAAGATAATACTTAATTCTATTCAGCTAAGCAAGTGAAAATTGCCTTTCAATTTATATGCAAATGTTCTTCATGTGATTAATTGTATACTGGCTCTGAGTCATATCTTTTGTTGTCTTGGGTGTTCCACAAGGCAGGCTGGCAGGTAGGTAGAATCGTTGAGATAGTCCCTTGGGGACAACCAACCACAGGACTGCTGCTTCTCGTCCTGTGGTTGATGAATGTGCCAGGAAACTTTAGATTCCACAAGACCCCTCTGGGTATCTGTAGCTGGAAGTTTTCCTGTGTCCCGGCTGGCTAGTGGTCAGGACAATTCTCTCCCACTCATGTCCCCCAAGTAAACACACAGAGGCTTATATTATTTTTAACTGCTCGGCCATTAGCTAAGGCTTATTACTGACTAGCTGATACACTTAAATTAACTCATAATTCTTATCTATGTTTAGTCACATGATTTGTTACCTTTTCTCAGTTTTGCCGTGTCATCTTGCTTCCCCTGTATTTGGCTGGTGACTCCTGACTCTGTCCTTCCTCTTCCCAGCATTCTCCTCCTCTGCTTGCCTGCTTGTGCTTCCTGCCTGGCTACTGGCCTATCAGCATTTTATTTATCATCCAATCAGAGCAACACATATTCACAGCATGCAGAACGACATTCTATAGCACTTCCCCTTTTCTGTCTAATCAAAAAGGAAGGTTTTAACTTTAACATTGTAAATAACATAGTAATAGAACATAGTAATAGAAAGTTATCAAGCAAGAATTACAGTTACAATATCTAGTCTATTTGTATTTGGCAAAATTAAAGAAAATATTCTATCTATCCTATATTTGTGAGTCTAAAGTTTCATATCTAATTTATCTTTTATCATAACCAAGGAAAATTGTAACTATCTAGTTTTAAACTACATCAGAGACCCCAGAAAGATATAATAATACTTAAGTAAACAGGAAGAGCATTGTAAGCAACTTCCAAAAGCCTAGAATGACAGAGACAGCTGGCTACCTGGACAGTTATCCAAAGTTCCTCTGTAACGTTGGGGCATCCTTCTTTAGCCTATAGGCCTAGAGTCTCTCAGTCACTTCTCTCTGTGTCCTGTAGAATGTCTGGCAGTTTCTTCTGCGAAGCAGGAACCTGAAGGACCATCTCGCCTTGTAAAGTTCAGTGGTCACCTCCCTATGGGTCCTGCATATCCAGTTTATATAACATCCTGTCAAGCAGTCCAGGCAAGAGCAATTTCTTGCCCAAATGGCCATTTTGTGCCATGAAGAAGATAAACATATATTGTATATAGTTATTTTACTTATTGTATATAGTTTTTCTTATATTGGTTATAACTTTTTAAAATTTTTTATTAGACCAAAAAAAGGAGAAATGTGATATTTTATTTGTGCGCTAATAAATAAAGCTTGCCTGGAGATCAGAGGAAAAAGCCAGCTATTATAAGTAAACACAAAAGTCATGCAATGTTAGCACACACCTTTAATCCTATCATTTGGGAGGCAGGGATCTGTCTGGATCTTTGTGAGTTCAAGGACACACTGGTAACAGAGCCAAGCATGGTGACACATGCCTTAAATTCCAGCACTAGTTAACTGTGGAGGTCTGGAGGTCTGTACAGACAGACAGGAAGTGACAGAGCTGGGTAGGAAGAGGAAATGATATAGCTGGACAGAGAGAGCAAGTCAGATGGCAGAACAGCAAGGCATACAGGCGTGGGTACGCAGGAAGGATCTTACCTTTTGGAAGCTGCAGAGTTGGTGAGGTGAGGTTAGCAAGTGGCTGTTCCTACTCCTCTGATCTCTCTCAGGTTTTCACCCCTATATCTGGCTGGCTCCGTGTTTTCCATTAATAAGACCGTTTAGAAATTCATCTACAGGTCTCTATGTCTACAGTTATTTCAGGTGATGCTTCATGTGATAGCTGATCTTTTTTGTCAACTTGACACTGGAAGTTGAGGGACTGCCTCCATCACCTTGGCCTGGGGGCATGTCTGTGGGCATTTTCTTGATTTTTTTTTTTTTGGTTTTTCAAGACAGGGTTTCTCTGTGTAGCTTTGCACCTTTCCTGGAACTCACAGAGATCCTCCTGGCTCTGCCTCCCAAGTGCTGGGATTAAAGGCGTGTGCCACCACTGCCCGCATTTTCTTGATTTCTAATTGATAGAGAAGAGCACACAACACTGAGTGGTGCCCAGAATGAGAAAAGTAGTTTGGGGCTGGAGAGATAGTTCATCAGTTAAGAGCACTTGTTGCTCTTCCAGAGACCCAATTAAGTTCCTAGCATCTATATGAGGTGGTTCACAGCCATCTCTAACTCCATTTTCTGGGGATCCAACACCTCTGGTTTCCACATGCACACACATTATTCAAAACAAAACAAAACAATAAAAATAAACTTTAAACAAAAGGAAGGTAGCTGAGGGGGCTAGAGATATAGCTTGGTGATAAGTACTTGCCTCGCATTGGTGAGGCTCCAGAGTCAAAAGCTCAATCCCTAGCAAAAGAAAGAGGGTAGGGGAGAGGGAGGCTGGGAGAGGAGAGGAGAGAAAACCCAGGGTGCACCTGAGTTTAGGTGAGTACTGGATGTGAGCCTGGCAGCATGCTAGTAAGCAACATTCCTCTGTGATTTCTCCCCTAAGTTCCTGCCCTGACTTCCCTTAGTGATGGTCTCAGACCTGGAAGTGTAAGATGAAATAAACCCTTCCCTCCCCAGGTTGCTTTTGGTCCTGGTGTTTATCACAGCAATAGAAAGCCAACTGGTGACTCCAGGTGCTCAGACTCCATATGACTCAGCACTGGGACCTGGGCTCAGGGTTTGGAAAGACTGCCGAAGAATGCCAGTAAGGCTGGAACTAAATGCAGCTCTGCCGCTGTGCACAAGAGACCAGCCCATCCAGTTTGCCCAGGATCTTGCTGGCTTTTAGCATGAAGTCTTAAGTCCCGAGTATCACCTCGGTCTCAAGCAAAGGACAGTTGGCCGCTGTAACTGTGTGAGTGTAGATGTAACACGGTGGTATTACTACCTTGGAGAAGGTGGAGGAAGTGTGCAGAAGGATGGTGTTCTGCCCGGTGTGCAAAGGAAGGCTATCAGATATTTACTGTGACAAATATAACACTTCTAGTGGAAATATATTTTAAATAACAGCTTGGTTGATGACTTCACATACCCTGAGCCAACACACCCGAACTTTGAGCGCCATCATTCTCGTGCGTCCAGGTATCATCAGAGCTCATGCAGCAGCTCCAGAGCTCCAGTAGCCCCAGGAATAAGTGGATGGCCTGCCTTCACCTCACTTTGCTAGTCTCTATTCATGTGTGTATTTTCGTCATTTTCACAGAGAAAAGGCAAACCTTGCTGTTACCCTCTGCAATGACAAGGAGGAGATCATGGCCCATGCCATCTTCTTGGACTATCCCAACTGGAACGTTGCCAAGCAGGACGACTGGGTGTCATTGTTCCAGGAACTTGACAGTGAAATCCCGTGCACAGTAAGAGAGGCACACATCCTGTTTATTAGAACAACCCAACTGTGGAAGGGAGGTTCTGGCGTCAGACCAGCGTCATCTCAGTCTCTGAGGAATCCAACACTCATACACAAAGCATCATAACAGTTAAAAGCAAAGCGATAGGATGCTGAAGGCAAGGGGGCAGAGTATATAGGATGGGTGCATGGTGGCCCCATCAGCCAGCTGCCCCCAAGGCCCACCTTGTGCTCTTAAATTAACAAGAGCTGCAAGCAAAGAATTGGTTTGTCAGATTTGTATATCCAGATATCCCAAGGATGTCTGTGTGTCCTTGAGTGAGGTCTGTGATAGCCTCAGAAGGCCTCTATCACCTAGCAGTTGCCCTAGGAATGACAACAGAGCCTCAGACTTAGTCATGTTTTACAATGTTTAAAGTGCCCTCGTGGAGTGTGGCGCCTTTGATATCAGGTAGCCATTATGGATTTGACGTTAGCTAGTCTGAATTGGGATGTGCTGTAAATACAAAACATACACTAGATTTGAAGTACTTAGTAGGAAAAACTGTGTGAAGTATGCCATTAGTGATTTTTTTTATATAAATAATCCAGGTAATAGTTGAAAGGCTGAAGCAGTAGGATTGCTGTGAGTTCAAATTAGTCAGTGTTATGTAGTGAGTAACTGGCCAGCCAGGTCATTGTCACAAGACTTTGTTTCAAAGTAAATAAATAATCATCTACAGCAGTTCTCATATGTTAATTATATAATGAACATATTAGGTTAAATAAAACATTTAAAATGAACATACTCATCCTTATTTTGTGTGTATGTATGCTTATGGCTCTGCTGTGTATGTGGATGCACATTCATATGTGTGAATGTGGGTGCGTACATCCGTAGCATGTCTGGAGGTCAGGCAATCTCAGGCGTCAGTCCTTGCCTCCCACCTTATGTGTGCCAGGGTCTTATTTTGTTATTTTTCTGCTGCATATGCAAGCCAGCTGGGCCTCAAGCTCCAGGAATTTGCCTTTCTCTACCTCTCATGCTCCTGTAGGAATGCCAGGATTATAGACAGCTGTGCTACATGTCTGGCTTTTCTGTGTGGGCTTTGGGGATTTGAACCCAGAGCCTCACACTTAACACAGTTGGCACTTTTGCCCGCTGAGCCCTCTCCCCAGCTCCAAGTCTATTCTTTTTAAACATAGTTGCCAGAAAGTACAGAATTACATTTTGGTTTGCATTTGTAAGTTACTGTATTTTTCTGCTGAGCCACACTGATTAATCCTTTAATTAGTCCTCAGTGTCTTTTCTATCCCATTAGCATTTGGAACTGAAGTAATGATTTTTGTCTTAAAGATGGCTAGAGAGTAAGTCCTAAATTATCTAGATAAATCAAGCAAGTAGTAATTCACAGGCTCCAAGGCCAGCCCTGTTCAGTGCAAAGCAGATGCTGAGAAAGGTTATGGATTAAAGCATTCATACATAGAAAGTGCTTGGACCCGGTAGTCTGTTGTTATCTGGAGTTTGTGCTGTAGGCTTTTTGAGAATTTTCAAGGTCACAAGTCAAACTCATGAATCTTTTCTTGCCAGTTCCTGCTGAGTGCTTCCAAGTCACAGGCTAGCCAACAGAGGTGGAAATAGCACATGGCTATGTAGTTAGTAACCTAAAGGTACCTAGAAAAACTACAGTGCACTCTCTCCATCTACAGGTTCCATACCATAAATTCAACTGACTAACAATGGAAAGTGTTTTAAAAATTGTACATGTATTGAACACATGCCGAGCTTCTCCCTCTTATTCCCAAACAGCACAGTAGAACAACCCCTTAAGTCATGCGTACACTCTCTTAAACCCAATAAGGAATGTGCATCAGAGCCATGTGTCGGCTGTACACAGATCCTACCCCATTGGATACAGGGACCAGAGTTGAGCATTCGTCAGTTTTGGTATCCGCAGAGGTCCTGGAACCAACACCCCAAACTGACACTGAGGGAGGGGCAGCTTTATTAAGAAATCAAGAAATAGGAGTTCCCACTTCCCCAATGGAAATGCATGTACTGGACTCACCAGGCAGCTACATCTTCATTATTTCTAGAATGCTCATGAAAACAGGGACTGAGAGATGGCTATAAGGGAGGCTACATGGTTATTATTTAGGTCAGTTTATCTCCAAAAGTCAGAGGACAAAGTCCTTTAAAATGCCGAAAGCCCTGTTAGAATCTTGCTTCTCTGAATTTTTAACTTCCAGGTTTTCTGGATTGCAGGGGTAATAATTTGATTTGGACTCTGGGAATGTTGAATAAAAAAGCCTTTGGATTCCTAATGCAGCATCTGCCTTCCATCCTTCAATTTCATAAGAGAATCTCTCCCTCGTGTCCCGTGAATAGAGCAGCAGCTGCTGGCTCAGGAGCCCCAGGGAAAGGGTGATTGTTTTTCACTTGGCGTAGATACCCCCAAAGGCAAGACTATGGAGTCCATAATCGATTTCACTCCCCTGTAGGCTCTTCCCTACCCACAATTCATCCATGAGGGCAGGAGCCAGGGCTGGGCACTCTAGACTCGAAATCCTCATTTCCTTAAATAATTCCAAGCTAGTGAGACAGAAGGCAGTGGATGAAGTGACAAGAGAGCTTAAGCTACTACCTGGGTGTCTTGTCACTTTGACGTAAGCTGTCACCCACAAGTGCCGGCCAGCTCTGTCCTAGGGCCTGCCCTGAGCCCTGCCCTGTCTGGTCCGGTGTTTTACCCGTGTTTGCTTTTCTCCCGCAGCCCCTGAATACACTGTTTATGCACTTCTTTGTGGCCGTGGACGAGTATTCCATCGGCTGCCTCAAAGAGATCATTCGGTGAGTAGACAGAGCCTTACAGACGGTGGCCATGAAAGATGCCTTATGGAATATTTTTCAAATGACATAAAGTTCTTTGGAGCCTTTAATTTGCTTATAGTTTATTGTAACATTAATCCTCTTTAATAGCAGCAGTATTTCCGAAAGAAAATAATCTAATTCTTTAAATCCATTCTCCATTGAGCCCGTTTTTAACTGCTATCATTTGAGGCCAACAGGTAGTGTGCTCACTTAAAGAAATGGAACAGGGTGGTCGGGAAAGAGTAAAGACGCACAGACTTAAGTGTTTTCAGCGTAATCTTTCCTCAGTCTTCTCTTTAGAAGTTCGTATTGACATGACGGCCTGCAGAAGTACCCTGAATAACAGGGTGTGTGGAAGGATGATGAGCAGGGTCATTGAGTCGTGGCAGTGCGTCTCTGACAGCCTGTACAGACCGTGGGGTGGGGGTGGGGGCTCAGCTTTCAAGTCACTTTGTAATGTCACACCAGACCATCCAGATGCCAGGTCAAAGGTTAATGTCAGCAGAAATCTGGTGTGCTGCTTGCACATCATGCCCTTTATTCTCTCGACTTCCACCAGACAGACAGGAGAGGAGCTTTTTGGAATCGAAGGAAAAGTAGAGAGGAAGGAAATTGCCTAGGAGATGCTCTGGCCTGACAGGCAGGGAGCAACTGAGTCCATGCGACTTTCCAGACACCTCATTTCTCAGGGGCAGGGAATGTGATTATTTGTTATTAACACTGTCCCACCCTGTCTTTCCTCCTCAGGACTGTGTTCAAGGCAGTACCAGAACTGTACTTCATATTCCTTATAGTGCCAACATATGTGAGCCTAGGTAAGGTCCCCAACAGCCCAGGGTCTCAGAAGCTGACAGGGAACTTAAGCTTAAAGGAGCACTCTTGGGAATGGGAAAGAAGATTGGTCACCAGACTTTAAGCATGTCATGTTTGAACTTGATGACAGCCAGTAAGTCTCCAAGTGGACTGGGGACCATATTTTGTTCCTATTTTAATCCTGAGGTTATCCCTTGATTAAAGGATATACTTCTTTCTGTGATTTAGGTTCAACTCTGATAACCGTATTTGAACAAGTGGGGAATATCCCGTGTTTAACCTATGACGAAGACTTTGCAGTGCACATATGTCACAGGCATGACCACTACCCCCAGCTGCACATCCGCAAAGCCAGGTACAGTTGGCACGGCGCCCGGGTGACGTAAACTCCACAGGATGGTCATGGTTTTTCCAGACAGGATTTCTCCGTGTAGCCCTGGCTGTCCTGGAGCTCACTCTGTAGACCAGGCTGGCTTCAAACTCACAGAGATCTGCCTGCCTCTGCCTCCCAAGTGCTGGGATTAAAGGCGTGCGCCACCACCACCTGGCTATAGAAGACTTTTTAAGGGATCCTCAGTCAGTTAGATTAAACTTTTATGATACTCATAATGTTTGTTTGGAGATTCTGAGCATCGCCCTGGGTGGCATAATTAGCAAGAGTATCTGGTGATTCTCATTGGGTTTCGTGTGGCTGGGGAGTTGTGCATTTACTACTGGGGTGTTCTAAAATAGTCCTTAATCCAGCAGCAAGTAAGAAAACTTTCAAATAAAACAACTTGAAAATGAACCTGCCTATTTAGTTTTCCTTGTAAAACCCACCTGGGTTCTAACACTTATGAATAAGGATGTTGTTGACTCTAAAAGGAGTTTGCCGGTCTTTACCCTCAGTGTCCTCAGGACATTCCCCAAGTGTAGCAGTTTAAGGGTATAGCTGTGGCAAAGTATGTCTTCCAAGATAGCCCTATGCCATCTTTCACCATGCTTCCTCCCCTATGGTGTGACGTCACCAGTCCTCTGGTTAGCTGGCGAGCTGTGTGTGTCCTCTGTGTGACTCTGGGCAGTTGTGAATGCTCTCACTGGCACAGCTTGGTCGAAGGGCGCACTAAGTCTTGGAAGCTTCTGTCTGGCTCTCTTGGGATGCTTACTCTGAAGGTAGTCAGCCGTGCGCCGAGGTCTTTCACCCTGAGATGGCTGTGATGGAGAGGCCTCCTGTTGGTGTGGGTGTCATCCCCAGCCCAGCTCAATGTGACAGTCACCACCACACAGCTGTGTATGTGAGCCATTGTGCACAGCCAGTGAGGGGGGCGGGGTCCCTTCAGGTGTGGGCAGCCAGGGAAATGAACCGCAAAGAAGTGAAAATAAAACGTAGGGGAATCTGGGGTCAGGCAGTTTGTTGCTAGTATATTTAAACACAGCATAATTTTGGGGAATGTTTCCAGGTGTAATACAATCCCTGGTGCACAAGGAAACATAATTATGTCGAAACTCAACTCAGGGTACATATCATTTCTTCCAAGAAGATGGGTTCTGGAGATAGGCTACCTGCATTAGCTTAAGAGCCTAAGAAAGGATCTGGGCTGGTCTTGGTCATACAGATAGTATAGAGGTCATTTGGGCTGTTAGCCACCTCTGGTCCTGGTTGTAGGATCTTGGAGGAGCCCCTGGTTAAATAGATAATGTAAGGGTCATTTAGACTATTAGACATCTCTGGTCCTGGTTGTGGGAGCTTGATATGGCCCGACCCAACAGAAAATGTAGATCACTGGGCTGTGAATCACGTCCAATTCCCAACTTTCTGGAAAAACAGTTGATACGTCCTTCCCTTTCTAGGTTCTTAACATCCCTGGTTTCCCTGGGATCTGTGAGCACAAGGACTTTTGTGCTTCCAACAAGCCAGCCTAAGGAAGGGGACACCTTACTACAGCATCCTGAGGCCCCAAGCGAGGATACTTACCTGCCCCATTTGAGTTCTAACTTCAAAGTATGAGAACAAGATAGCCTGCTTTGAAATAAGAGTGTGTTGAGAAGTCATTTCACACAAATGATTGTTCCTTTGTGGAGAATAAATTGTACCCTCTTCAGCCCATTTCCATATTTGCTAAGTATCTACTTTAGAAAAGTGCCACATTTCGCCATTTTTAAAAAGCAAGAGCACGTAGTATTACAACATAGTTTTTAAGAGTGTGTGACGATGTCATTCTAGATCTAGATTACGATCTTGGTTCTGCCACTCACCAGATGAGTTAATTTGCAAAAACGAATTGATGTTTTGGGGGCCACATGTCTCTGTTAGCAGTGTAGTGTGTGGTTCATAGCACAGAACTCTTGGCGACAGTCTATGTGTAAGTCTGACACTTGGCGTACCTCTGATTGCATGTAACAATCTAAGAAGTACTAAATATTATTTATTGTAGGGGCTGGGGGCTTGCCTACCTTGTGTAATTTCCTGTGGTTAATCCCAGCACCATATATATCACAAAGGGGCTGAGAGTTCAGTGAAGGTGTGGGGTGTCTGCAATAAACTAAGGATATTAGTTTATAAGAGGGAAGGACACAGAGAAAAAAAATGCAGCCTTGTGTACTTAAGAAGAGCCCTCTGAGTGTTTACTCATAAACACTGTGGTCCATCCATACTGTGGATGCTATCTCATTCAAGAGAGTGAGCTGCTTCTGTAGCAGTCGATCTCAGGAGAGTCATGCTGAATGAAAGACGACAGATGGAGAGAAGACATACTGATTACCCCAGTTTTATAATGTATACAACAGGTAAAGGCAATCTGTAGAAATCAGGTTGGTGGTACTATGCTAAGAGGCAGAGTGAGGCTGGGAGGGGCGAGAGAGAATGCTGCAGGGCACAGGTGGCGGTGCTGAATGCATGATGGGAACACGTGCAGTTGTCTGAGCTCATCAAACTCGAGCTGAAGATCCTGCACTTTCTTACATGTCAGGACACCCCCATGAAGAAATAAAAGCTTCCCGAAGTAGGTGGCCTCTTGAGTTTGGTCTTGGGGGATGAGTCATGATTCATCCAAAGAGGCAGAGTGGGCAAAGGTGCGGAGGCAGGAAGTCCCTGGAACGGCCATCACCAGGAAGATAGGCAAACGTGACTGTTCTTCCATGTGCGGAAGGGAAGGCAGCCCCCTTAGCCATTCAGGAAGTTACATTCTTTAAAGACATTTTTTATTGACAATGTAGTTACAAGTTGGCAGTTTTGTTTTTTTATGGGAAATTTCCATAAATGAAAATCACAGGATATTTTAGGAAACCTAATAGTTTTATACCTTTAATCTTAATTTTATTTTAAAATCTCTCAGTTTTTCCCTGCCATTTTTACTACCAATTTAAGGATAGGTTCTCTTAGTAAATGAATCATATTTTCGGATCAGAAAACTGTTAGGAATCAAAGTTATTTATAGATAGGTACACATGCAAGTACTGTTGACCCCCACATAGCTGTTCTGCATCCAAGGATTCAATCAAAATACTTCCTCCACAAAAAACAACAAAACACACTGACAGGCAGAATGCTTGCTTGGTGTGTGTAAGGTCCTGGGTTCAAGCTCTAGTTCTGCAAAGAACAACAAAAGCACTAAAATATTTTGGGAAAAAACTATACCTCTGAGCCTGGCATGTTGCTATATGCCTGTACTCTCGGCACTTGGGAAGCAGTAGCCGAAGGATCCTAAGTCACACCCATCCTGGGCTACATGGAGAGACCCTGCCTCAAAAAACAAATATACTGGGGTTGGCGTGGGGTGGGGGTGGGGGAACTGGAGAAATGCCTCAGCAGTTAAGACCACTTGCTGCTCTTGCAAAGGACCCAGGTTTAGTTCTTAGCACCTACATGACAGCTCATAACTGTATCTCCAGTTCCAGGGGATCTGATTCCACCCTCTGGCCTCTGTGGGCACTGTATGTATGTGGGCACAGTATTGTGTTCATATGCTTTGTTAATTATGCACTTAATATAGCAGCTTGCTATCTTTATAGTAGCTGGAGGCGAGAGACTCCTGAGGCCCTACTTTCCCCAGGGATCTCTAGGCAGGTAATGGTTACCGAGGGAGGGAGAGACATTTTCTTCAGGTGTATCCACTAGTAGACTGCCCATGCTCCTATGACTGCTCTCTTACTCATGCTCCTGTAAACAACCCCAGTGAAAGTCACTGGGTCCTCAATTAAAAATAAAAAGGAAAAGGTGGGAGGTGGACTTAGTGGGGAACAGGAAGACAATGAGCAGGAGGAGTAGGATGGGGACGAGAGGAGGTAATAAGAATAAGGGGCAAATCGGACCCACACTCATCACATATATGTTGGAAAATGTCACATCCAATCATTGTCATCTATCACTTACGATAACAAAACCATTAAAAATGTATCTTGTTCTTTCTGATGACTGCCTCTTCTAAGATGGCCTGGCTGTTGTGTGACTATAATTCATTTAGTTGTTAGTTATTTATGGGGATAGCGATGGTGGTTGGTCTTGATTCTCACCTTGATCATGTTGATAAGTACGTAGGAGACTGTATTTGTGAGCAAGTTTTCAGAGAGGATTAACTAAGGTGAAGACATCCTGAATTTGGGCAGCACCAAGCTGTAGTCTGGAGGCTCGATTGGAATAAAAGGAAAAGAGAGGGAAATCCAGAGAGCTCTCGCATTGTCTCTGCTTCCTGATAGGCGTGTTCCTGGTGGTCATGCTCCTGATGGACACATTTGGGGTGGTCATGTTCCTGTTGGGCATGTTCCTGGTGGTCATGTTCCTGAAGGTCACATTCCTGATGGTCACACTCCTGATGGTCATGTGCCTGATGGGTGTGTTCCTGATGGGCATGTTCTTGGTGGTCATGCTGCTGATGGGCATGCTCCTGGTGATCGTGTTCCAATCAGCCCATCACAGCCTCCCCACCAAGACACACTGAAGCCCTTGCACCTGTGAGCCAGAATTTAACTTGCCCATCAGAAGTGGTTTTTCTCAGGTATTTCTCACAAGGACAGAACATACTAACACAGAAATTTAGTTGTTTTCAAGTTTTTCTATAAAACAAACACCTTGGGAAAATATTAATCATGGTATTTTATTTTCAATAAGATAGGTACCTAAAAAGGAATTTTTGAATAATAAATATTAAGACTTAAGAATAGTTATCAAATTGTTCAGCCAAAATATGTCAGTTTATATTATAACCAATAGAACTCTGTTTCCTTAGACCTAGCGATTCTATAGATTTTTAGATAAGATCCTTTTAATTTTTTTCAGCGCTAGATGATTGATGAACTATACCTCCAGATCCTGGATATTTTCAGTTACTAAAACGTTTTTAATCTGCTAGAGCAAAAAAGTATTTTGTTGTTTTAAATTGCACTCAGTATGTGGTGTGAGTGCCATTTTGCAAGTTCCATTTTAAATGAGTGAAATGCTTAAACTTAAAGGCGTTTTCAGCATAGAGATTATCCTGGTGGATGATTAAATGTATGCACAGTTCTCTAGTTAGGTTGAATATGGGGGAACAAATTACCTATAAGCAAAGGAGGTACATTGCAAAAGTATTTTTTAAAAAATGTCTTGTTACATTTATTTGTGTGTATGTGTGTATGCATTAATTCACATACTACATAGCACATGTGTGGAGGTCAGAAGACAGCTTGTGGGCGTCAGTTTTCTCTTCCCACCATGTGGGTCCCAGGGATTGAAACCGGGTTGTCAGGTTGGCAGCAAGGACTGATACCCACAGAGCCATCTTACTGCCTCCCCACCCCCCGCAAGTTGTGTGTGTGTGTGTGTTTTTTTTTTAATTTTAAATGTATAGTTAATAATACACCCACTTGTATCCTATGAATGATCATTTCCCAGAGGAATGGTAAGACTTAAATGCCTTCAACATAGACATTCTGCAAGACATTATTGTATTAGAAAACTTGCTTCTAAATGCAGTGCTGAAAGTGACATTCGCAGGAGCAGCCCATCAAAAATCCATCGATCTCTTTACCTTTTTGTAAGATGATTCCTTTGTTAACTCGCTCGCCGATGCCCTAACAGGAGAAAAGACAGAAGATGTGCTCAGTCCAGTACCTGGCTCCCAGGAAGTATTGGCTTCCTGTGTTAGCTGCTTTCCTGTTGTTGTGGTAAAATGCCCGACGAAGCAGCCTAGGGGAGTTAGTTTATTCCGGCTCATAGTTCCAGACTGCAGCCCATCATGATGGAGAAGTAAGGCAGCAGGGCCTTGAAGCAGTGGTCACACCACATTTCACCTGCAGAAGAGAGCCATGGATGCTTGGTGCTGCTCGGCTCGCTCTCTCTAGGTTTATACAATCCAGGACCCCAAGCAGGGAATGGTGCCACCCACCGTGGGCAGATCTTCCCACCTCAAAAGACAAGGTAACCCTCCACAGTTGTGTCCAGAGACTAGCCGGCCTGGATCATCCATCCCAGGTGTGTCCAGATGGCCTCCTCGTGATTCTAGGTCCTGTCAGGTGGCAGCACTAACCCTCATGTACAGCACTTGATAGTTCACTGAATAGTCTTGGTCTCTCCCGTTCTCCCTCAGTTTCTCCTTTCTCACCCCATCCTGTTGTTTTTCCTCTCTTAAGACTTAGTAGGATGGGCTATGGCCTTCCACTGATCAGGGCCCACAAATAAACCTCTGGACAACTCAACCCAAGGGCTTGATCATGCAGCCTTCGATGGCTAACTGTTCTGTTGCTCACACCACAGAGAATCCAAGGAACAAATACCAAGAGGGATGTTGTGCCCAAGAGATGAGGAAGAGGCATTTATGTTAAGATAAGGAGGGCACAGTAGGGAATTCAGGTGGAGAGTGACATGAAACAATGTCTTTGCCCGAAGAAGATACAGAAGTGTAACATTTTTAAAGCCTTTTATCCAAAATTGATACATTGGAGTTTTAAAGCTTGTGGGTCTAAAATTGCCTGCATCTTGAAACTTGTGTGGACTTTCCTTAAGAGTGCTAGAAACGCAAAGACATTGATTGCATGGCCTCCCGGAATAGGCGTGGCTGCATGCCTCTTAGGCTGCCACCTTACACTTATTTCCCCCATTGACATCTGTTCCATCAGTCGTTACTTGCACTGATCATTAATGGTGATGAACACAGTTCTTAAGACACTGAACCAGGGAAGGGCTGGGGATGTAATTATCCCCCAGCTATTTAACTAGCAACATATTCAGAACCAAACGAATTAACACCATAATCCCTTCTCCCGTTTCTTCCCTTTAGCCACGTGGAAAACGATGCTGTAATCTGCTCTTCTGCTCAGACACTAATTAACGAAGTTACTCTTCCCTGCCTTTCATTATGTCCGAAACAAAGCATAGCTGTTACTGGACACACCTTTAAAAACCCACAGTGCGCTTAATTAATCTTCAGTGGAGGATGCGAGATGTTCATGGCTTAGAAACCATTGGCATGATCTGGGGTGGGTGAGGGCCTCTTTTCCAAGTTCTCATGGATGGAGGGAAGACCAAGCCAAGGGAAGGGGGATGTACTGTCTGATAGTGTTGTTATGTAAGTTGAGTTCCCCAACATGGCATCCTGCCTATTTGCAGATGACTACAGTTAATCACGTTGGCTCAATTATTGTTTTTCAAAACAGATGAAAAATTTCTTTTGTTAGAAGAGAGGAAATCAGGAACTCCATAAATGTTTAAGGACATGGAAATGCTAATTGCTCAAATTTGATTGTTATAGCTTAATACTTGTATCGAGTCACCATGCATACCTCACGAATATGTACAATAAAGAATGCAATAATAAAGGATTTAAAACTTTAACCTTTAAAAAATAAAAAGAAAACTAATATTTAAAACAGGGTCTTTTTAAAAACACCTACCTTTCGCAAGGCCAGCCTGGTCCACAAAGTGAGTTCCACAACAGGTGGGGCTGTCACACAGAGAAACCCTGTCTCAAAAAACCCAAACCATCCAAAACAAAAACAAAACAAAAACAAACAACAACAACAACAAAAAAAAACCCTGCCTTTCAGGGTTGGGGATTTAGCTCAGTGGTTAAGCACAAGGCCCTGGGTTCGGTCCTCAGCTCTGAAAAACAAAACAAAACAAAACAAACAAAAAAACAACCTGCCTTTCATTCTGTGAGGCAGTTATTTTTTAAGATACATAATTATAAATTTATTTTTACTTATTTATGTGCATGGATGTTTTGTTTGCATGTGTGTCTATGTACCACATGCAAACCTGGTACCAGAAGAAGGCATTGGATCCCCAGGAGCTGAAGTTACAGCCAGTTGTGAGCAGCAGTGTGAGTATTTGGAATTGAACCCAGGTCCTCTGGAAAAACAGCCAATGCTTTTAACCACTGAGCCATCTCTCCTGCCCCAGAAGTTAATTTTGAGACATCTGATAGTTTCTTGCTCTTTTCAATTTGACTTCTAAGCAGTTCATAGGAATTATGAAGTTATGAAGATCCTGAAGCATTTAAAAAGGAGATATAGAACAATTACAGCATTTAGCCGGGGACTTTCTTGTCACCAAATTTGGGACATTTGTCACCAAAACCCCCGCCAGACTTGTTTTGTTTGCCAATCCTCTGGGAGCAATGGATTACCACTGCCAAGATGGGCACATGGATCCAGTCCCAGCAGTATGGATGGTAGGGACTTACATGACCTGGTGAGTGCCTCGAAGTCTTTCTAATGCATAGAAAGCTTGGACTTAAGGACTCCAACCCCGCACCTCCCCCCGAATCCCGACAGTTACACCTAACATCCACCCTTA
>CABHPQ010000233.1:21965-78203 GCA_902168405.1 Peromyscus aztecus
GAGGAGGAGCTTAAAGGCCCCGGGCGATGCCCCCACCGTCTTTCACACCGACAAAAATGCTTATATAAACCCCCCCCCCCCCCCCCCGTAACTCTGAAAGCTACATTTCCCAGCGATCGTAAGTTAAATGGTCCTAACTGCTAGTTTTAAAGTTCTAGAATGGACCGTTTAGAAAGGACGGATTTAATTTCATAAGGCAGACCACTAGAGGGCACAAGAGATCTTGGAAAGAAAAAGGTACTTCATTTTTCGACAAGTGGATGAAAAGAAAAATCTAGTTGCCAACAATTCTCTGTTGGCCTGTCCTCTGTTAAGACAGTGTTCTTGATAAAAGCATGATTTGACAAAGCAATCTGTGTTCTTTAGAACTAAATTTAATTCTCCATTTTTTCCCAATACACTACATAAAATGTACTTGTGATATTTAAAGTGACAACTTTTTAGTAGTGTATTTTTAAGTCTAATTGGAGAAATGCAGGACCTTTAGCTATGGAAGATGATTTGAGGCTAGCGAGGAGTCTGGGTAGTCTTCTGGATGTGCAGGCTGCCTCTGTACTGTCTCGCTGTGCTGAGGCGACTTTCCCCACCAGAGGATTTGTACAGTCACTTTGCTAGCAGCACGTGATACACACATCTCTCTGACTCAAGGGAAGCCAGCCTGTGCTTTTTCCTCTAGGGTGGTGGTCATATAGAGCAGACAGGATGTTGCATCAGTGAGGCGATCTGACAAACTGTGTCACCTAGAGACTTGGCCAGGCTGCCGGGAAGAGTTCTGTGGGAGCCGGGGCACCACCGTGTACCTCCTGGCTAAATGACATCTCTCCATCTTCCAGAAAGTCAGTTATAGCCACCACACAGGCCATCCTTAGTTTTGCCATGCCCTAGGTTTAGAAGATACCCAATTCCCCAAGTGAGATATCTTTGACAGCCTGTGGGCTTTAGGGCTTGAATTGAACTCCATTTTTGTCTGGCATGGCTTCCAAAGTCTGATGGACATTTGAGTGCCGAAGAGAACAACAAATCTTTATGGGTTTGACCTTTTTTTCTCCAAAGAAATTAAAATATTTTATAGTTGATAGCATCGACAAACACATGGCTTCTCCTTCCAAGCCACATTCTGAATGGAGATATAAAGGAACTCTACTTCTCAGAGAATTGTGTTTCTCTTGTCCTTTCTTGATGGACTTTGTAACCTCAGAGCGGTCGCCACTGTGGGGATGCTCTATAGCCTGTAAATGGCAGGATGTGCCTGCTAAGTGTGCCTGTCACCCTTGCGCTGAGATGGCACTGTCGTCTCATCTGACCCCGATAGGCAATGCTCACAGCTTCAGAGAGGGAGGGAGGAAGGGAGAGAGAGAGAGGAGAGAGAGCGAGCGCTCTTAGACATTTTACTGCATGGTTGGTTCTCCTTAGCCAGAGGCGTTCTTGCCATGAGGCTGGGCTTTGTCATATGCCATTTGAGACTTGGAGGCTGATGTCATCCGTTAGCATTAGCGCTTAGGGTGATGCAAGATCTTAAATTATCGATTACCCCAAGGAATGCATTTAGTGTGTTGAACAAGTTCCTCTCTATCCATTTTGGAGAAAGGCTTAAGGGACAGTGTTCAGAACTCCAAGGCTTGGATGTTTATTTCTTGTTTTTTCTCAGGAGAATTGTTATTAAGGTCTGATTTTGGACAACTTTGTTAATGGGCTGTGGCAGGTTCATGGCTAGGCTTAGGGCTCTGTATCTCTCGAGATCTTTATTCCTGATTTCAATATCTAGAGTATTTTTTTTTAGTTTAAAATTATGACTATGTGTTTCTTCATTGTACAAAACATTTACACACATATACATACACAGTCTCCACTCTCTCTCTCTCTCTCTCTCTCTCTCTCACACACACACACACACACACACACACACACATACACATTTATATACTCATGAAAATTGGGGGCCACAATTTTATTAGGTGTTTATAAATATACAGCATATAATGACCAAATCTATGTACATTAATGTAGTTAACATTGCCATCTCAAACTTTTTTTCTGTTTTATTTTGTTTTGTTTTTGAGAGAGGGTCTTACTATAGAGCCTTGGCTGGCCTGAAACTCACTATGTAGACCAGGCTGGCTTCAGACTCAGAGAGATCTGCCTGCTCCCCACCCAACCCCTTACCCTGTGCGTGGGTTAAAGTTATGTTCCACCATATCCTATCCAGCCTTGAACTTTTATTTATTCTTTGGGAATTTCATATGATCTGTTTTGATCATATTCACCCCCCTCCTGCACCTCCTCCAGAATTGCCCCTCTTGTTCCTCCCCTTCATGTTCTTTCTCTTTTTGAAAACCCGGTTAGTCTAGTTTGTGTTGGCTGACTACCCTGGGTGCGGGGCCTTCCCTGACTGTTACTCTAGTGAAGAAAACTGCCAGTCCCTCTCCTGGCCACAGTTAAATGTAGACAGCTCCTGAGCTAAAGGTGGGACTTCATGTCTGTTTCCCCTCCTCCGTGCTGGGACTTTTGTCTGGCTTGCATTTGTGCAAATCTTGAGCATACTGTCACAATCTTCATGAGTTGATGTGGACATCGGCCTTGTGTATGGAAAACTCTGCCCCCTAGAAGTCACCTACCATCTTTGGCTTCTACAATATTTCTGCCCCCCTCTTCCACATAGGTTCCTGAGCCCCTGGGGGAGGGATATAATATAGACATCCTCTTTGGGGCTGAGCATTCTGATGTCAGTCATTCTCTGTCCATTGACCAGTTGTGCATTTCTGTGTTGATTGCCATCTACAAAGAGACACTTCTCTGATGAGGGTTGAGCTGTGCACTGACTTCAAGTTCTAGTTTGGACTCTGGGTTCAGACTCCTGGCCTAGAGTAATATTTTGTATTCATTGTATAAATAAAATTGAGTTTGGACTTTCTTATATGAACCCTGTCTTAATCTATTTGTCTTAGGCATTGTTCTGTTGCTGTGAAGAGACATCATGACCATGGCAACTCTTATGAAGGAAAGCATTTAATTGGGGGTGACTTACAGTTCCAGAGGCTTTGTCCATTATAATCATAGTGAGGAGCATGGCAGCAGGCATGGCTGTCCTGGTGCTGGAGAGTAGCTGAGAGCTACATTCTGATCTGCAGGTAGATACAGAGAGCAATGCTGAGCATGGTGTGAGCTTTCTGAAACTTCAAACCTTGCCCCCAGTGACACACTATTCCAGCAAGGCCACACCTCCTAATCCCTCTCAAATAGTGCCACTCACTAGTGACTAAGCATGCAAATATATGAGCCTATGGGGACCATTCTTATTCAAACCACCATACCATTTAGAAATGATTACAATACTAAATTATTTTTCCAATTGTGTAAAATAACATCTGTTAATATGTATTGGTAAAACCTTAATTTTTGGTAAAAATGCTCAAAAATGGAATCACAGGCTATTTTCTTTTAGAATGTTATTTCTCTGAACAGTGTTACCAAGGATTCTTTTTACAGAAAAAAAAAAGTCTCTTGTGGACAGGAGGTTAAGTGGGAGTTGAATAGAGTTCTAGGTTCTTTTTGCTGAGGACGTGAGGCCTCACACAGAGAGCAGACGCTTGCTGTGTGCATGGAGTAGGCTAAAGCACATGTTTGTGCTACCTCACTGCATGTTCCCAGTATTCATGCCCCACTCCTTTTGGAAATGAGAACACTAAGTCTTGTTGGTGAAGTACCTTGGCAGGCTTCTCAGTAGGGAGTGGCAGAAGGCTATGTTGAGGGTTATGGAGTGGCCAGTGTTGTACTGCTTCCAGATTTCCAGAGGCACCCCTTGGGATGGATTAGTAGTCACTTCCCCTCAGAGCTGTCAGTGGGGGCCCTTGGGAAGGACCTGGTCCTTATTGCCTGTCACTGCTGCACCACAATTCAGAGCTGTTTCAGAACTTCTGTGTCCCCCAAAACCTACTACTTATTTATTATTATTATTACTTATTTATTATTATTATTAATAATAATTATATTATTATTATTATTAAGATGGCACATCCTGCTCAAAATCAATACTACAAGTAGACACTGTATATCCAGTGATGATGCCAATGTTGAGTTTTTTGGAAGAGAGGCTGGAAGGAAGTGTTTATGGAGGGCAGATGGTGGAGGTAGCCTTGAAAGATGCTGGAATTAGGAATAGACAATTGGATCGGAGTGCTGAGTAGAAACAGAGGCAAGACGCACTCTATGAACGATATATATATATATATATATATATATATATATATATATATATATAGTTATCAGCTCATACATGGTTGGGATGAGGTAGACATGAGGAGGCAAGGGCCCTTGTACCCATCCGGGAACAGCAGAGAGCTCACAGATGTTTTCAGGTAAATGATTGAGTTGAGGAAGGCAGAGCTGTAAGATTACTGATGGTGGATGGAACAGCATTGGTTGTACCTGCCAACGGGATGTCAGGGTGGTGATTCAGCCTTCTGGAATAAAAAAAAAAAACCTCTGCTCTGCCTGCTGATTATGGATGTTCTCCAGTTCTTACTGGTTCTTCCCACTTGAGTAATAATTGTAGTCTGATTTATGATACACATGTGTCGTGACACGGCACAGTAGATGTAGTTCAGAGATAGAATATTTCATCGTTGGCAGTCGCAAGTGGCAGATACAGGGTCCAGACCAAGGTGGCCCGGCTTCTCAGCTGAGGTTTGGACACTATGCTGTATTTTTGTTTTTCTTCTAGTCTTTTCAAAAGAACACCTAACAAGCCTTTGATGGATTTATGGTGGAACTTCACTACACCTGGCCACAGATGACCACTGATAATTCTTAAAGTGATCGTACACACACGGAAGTATGTGGGCAGGTGTTAAGGGCAGCATCTGAAGTGCAGTCATATTTGAAACACGCAGTTTGGTGTTTGCTTTTGGCTCCCTGCTTGAGCCTCATACCCGGGCATCCCTCTGATGCCCTGACATGAGGGAATGAGCTTGCCAGTGGTGATGGCATCAGAGTCAGGGTGACAGTAACAATCAAGAAGATTCTGGATGTTTAGGTAGGAACCCCTGCCTTCTATCCTTTCAGAGCGTTGACACTTAACGACTTGGGTAACAATGCAGTGGGTGACCTGTGCTGTGTAACATGAATCTTAAATGGTCATATTAATAAAAACAAACCTGGGAGCCAGGTATTGGGGTCAGTTCTGAAAGATCAGAGAGACAGAACAAGCCACAGCTAACCTCACCTCGCCAACTTCTCAGCCGATCCTGTTTCCTTAAACTGGAAGCCTCTGAGTCCTCACCCAAAGGGATCTCAGCTGAACTGCTGCTCAAAAGCCTAAAAGCTTAAAAAGCCTAACAAGACCTCTAGTTTCTGGTCCTCACGCCTTATATACCTTTCTGCTTCCTGCCATCACTTCCTGGGATTAAAGGTGTGTGTCTTTCCCAAGCAAGACATGCGATCTCAAGTCTTGGGATTAAAGGTCTGTGTGTCACCATGCCTGGCTTCTATGTCTGTCTAGTGGCTGTTCTGTTCTCTGACCCCAGATAAGTTTATTAGGGTGCACAATATATTGGGGGACACAGTATCACCATGGTGTCACCTTTCCCCTCCTCAGTTTCTCCTATTGCACAGGAAGGGGAGGGAAGTTGAAGGAATCAAGGGTACTGTGGACAAGTTTGGAAAAATGCATAGCAAGGTTATGGGTTCTTTATCATTATGCTTCTCTGAGCCTTCAACCTGTAATTGTGACAATCCAGGAGAGGCCCTGAGCAGGTTCTTTTCTCATTGTTTGTTCTGTTTTGCACTGAGCTCCATCCTGTCCCCAGTGGTACTGCAGTTCTTCCTGGGAGCCTGGAAGTCACATTGATCAAGGTCCATCTTCTAGATATTATGTGTGTCTTTCCTTTTGGTGTTTGGCTAGCTCTCTTCTTAGCTCTGAGATCTGAGTTGGTGTTTGTTTTGTTTTGTTTTGTTTTTTTGAGGCAGGGTCTCACTGTGTATCCCTGGCTGGCCTGGAACTCACATATATATCATGCTGGGCTTGAACTCTTAGAGATCAGCTTGCCTTTTCCTCTGAGTACTGAGTGCTGAGATTAAAGGTGTGCACCACCAAACTCAGCTGGTGTTTTGTTTTGAGAGAGAGTATTGCATTGTAGCCCAGGCTGGCTCTAAACCCTTGATCTTTCCTTCTCAGTCACCTAAGTGCTGTGCCTCCTTGCCAGGCAGCTCTGATCTTTTTTAAAAAAAAAACTGTTTATTATGGTTCTGGGGACGATCTCGGGGATTTGTACATGCCAGGCAAGTGATGCATCCGTATCTCCAAGTCCAGCTCTGAGGTTTTATAGAGACCTGTCTTCGTTTTATAAATATATTAGTTTTTATCAAGGTACTTGGAGTTTTTTGTTTATATATATATGTACATATATAGGTATATATATGTGTGTGTATATACAGAATACACACATACATGCATACACACACACATATCACAAATGGCTCTTGGATTTCATTCCTTTCTTCTTTTCAGTATACTTTTGAAAACATTTAGTGTTGTTTTTTTACCTCTAATATTGCGTTCCTGATACTAAAAAAATATTCCAAATTAACTTTATTTTCCCCTAGTATGTTTGATATAACTATTGACCTTTATTCTCTCTACTCCTTTCATTCGTTACTTCTATCATCTCCACCACCCCATTTTATCTTCTAGTATGTTCTCTTTGAGGCTAATACTAGCCCTGACATTATTCCTGCAGCGGTTGAGCCTGTGTCCCTAGAGGCAAAAGGGACATCCTGGTAGCCGGTGGAGATTTCCTCTAGACTCCAAAAGATCATTTAGTTGAAAACATTTAATTTGGGGAAATCATCTTTGACAGACTGGGGGTTGTTACAGCGGGGTTGGGAGGAGTTGTGACCCATCTAGTTGGATGATGAACTTTGGTCCCTGAGCCAAGGACAGTTCTCTCAACTGTTTTTGCATCCTGCTACCGGATTCCAAAGAGTGCCATAAAGAGCTCCATTTGGAAGGGCACTGTGAGCTTCAGGTCTGGTGAAGGCAAGGCCTTTGTCAATAGGCCTGAGCTCATCTCGAGGCTCTGCTGCAGCTCTGTCGTCTCAGACAACCCATCTCATAATCCCTGGGAGCATCTGAACAGTGCAAAGGGAACTGCCTGCCTCCCTCGATTGCTGTGAAAAGCACAGCAACTGAGAAGATGGAAAAGCCTTGAGCCGTACACACGTGTGGATCCCTAAGTAGATGGGGCTAGTAGATGGAATGTTTTTGTAGTATCGGGAACAGAGTATTAGAAGTTCTTAGACAGGTAAAATACAACACTGAATGTTCGAAAGTATACTGAAATGAAAGGAATGGAATCCAAGAGCCATGCGGTAGTAAACCTAGTTCCTGCTTCCTTGAATAGGTGTCAGGAACGTTGTAAAGTGTCCCGAGAATGGGAGTCAAGGGGACTGTCCCCAGAATGGGCTTCATTAGCTTCACAGCGCTTCTCCCTCCATAGCAAGTGCTCAGAATAGAGACACATAAGGGTAAGTCGGGACAACATGGTGGTTCTGCAGTTTAAGGCACATGTGTGCATACACACACACACACACACACACACACACACACACACACACATACATACACACACACACACACATACACACACACTGTTTAAAAAATTAAAAAGGAAGAAAGGGATTGTGGGATAATGTCATACATAGAAGTGCTGATCCTTACAACACATTTGGAAAGTACTGTCCTCAACTGTCCTTTGGTTCCCGACCAGTGCTGCCATACCTCCCGTTCTCCAGCAGTGCTGACCCCTCTGCCCACGTGACCCACCTCCCTCCCCTGCTCATCATTGTCACTCTTCATCTCAAGAGCCTTGGTGTCATTGGAAACATTTGAAGTTATTGAAGTGTATCACAGTTTTGCTTATGAGGGTATCAATCCATTTCACAAGTGTGTTGCTGCATCCTTGACACTTAGAGCAGGGACGGAACACAGTAGGTGCTCTGGTGAAGGAAAGCAATGGACAGAACAAACACTAAACTAAAGGCTGTCTGTTCCACAGGGTAGAAGACCATGACGATCTCATGCCAATATTTATGCACTATGACAACACTCTGAGAGAAATGTATGGTGAATACTTCCTGGCTGAACTAATAGAGGCCCAAGACGAAGAGAATCATGCTGTGGTGTGTGAGGTTGGTGACTGATCCTCCCGGGGACCATGCTGCTCCCGGCTTGCTGAGCACCCCTGGAGACGATGTGCCCTTCCCGCCTGCCTGCCCTTCTAGGTGGTGCCAGGCCAGCTTCTGTAGCCTTCCCAGAGTTACCCCTTTGTGAGGGCATCCGAGGTGACCAGACTGCTGTCTTTAGAAATAGGGACCAGAGAGTGGGAGAAAGGATAAGATGATCCCACAGGGGTGAATATAGGAGATTTCTGAACACCCCATGATGTTCTGCTGCCAGGAAGATTTCGTTTGACTTGGAAAGTGATTATATTTTACTGTTTTGAAATTGTTTTGATACAATTTTACACTTATAGAAAACTTAGAGGTACAAATTCCTTAGCTATCAGAATTTTTCCTTATTTATTTTATTCTCTTGATTGCAATCTCTATGTATGTATGTATGTATGTATGTATGTATGTATGTATCTATCTATCTATCTATCTATCTATCTATCTATCATTTCTCTCTCTCTCCTTCTCTTTCTGTCTCCATCCATCCACCTGTCTATAGATTTATCTGGAATCATGTGAAAGTAAGTTGCAGGTATAATGCCCCACTTATGTTCATTTCCTAAAAACTAGAATATTTCCCCACATATCTTGTAACTACAGTATGATGATCAAAGTCTTGCAATCCCACTTTCCCATATGTAGACCTTAATTAGATTTTATTGATAGTCACAACAGTGTCCTTTATGGAAAAGGAAGTGCAGGTCATTTGTTATATTTAGTGTCCTGTCTCTTCAGTCTTTTAAAATGAGAAATAGCTCCCTAACCCTTCATTATTTTTTTTTCAAAAGCAATGTTTTCAACCAATACAGGCCAGTTATTTTGTAGAGTGTCTCTCAATTTGTACTTGTTCAGTGTTCTCTCATGATTTGATCCATGTTATATATGATTAAATTTAGTTGAATTAGAGGGAAGTATAAAAATTAGGAACATGTATATAACAATTGGAGTTTCTAGCTTTTCTAAGTAAATGAGAGTAGTCCTGGTATTTGGGGACAAAAAGAGAGAGCCCATGTCTTTTGGTTTGACACTGGGAAACCTCAAAGACTACGTTTTTCAAGAGACAGAAGAGGGTGGCGATAAACCAGCTAGCCTTAATGTGATCAGCCCAACTGGATCCCAGGTAGCTGGTGTCAGCACCCCCATGACCCCCTCCTCATTCTCTACTCACCTATGGAGACATCCATCAAGGGCACACCTCCCTTACCCGTACCCCTCGGCTGGCTAACTGCCCACCAGGGGAAAACCCTCCCTGATTTGCCTGGTGGGATTCAGGTGGCTGGGACTAACTGCATAGAGGGATGTACTTGGTGTCGAATCTGCCCAAACATGCCTTCCGGAAACATAGCAGAACCCCCTTCTGATTTGTGCCACTGCACATGAAGCTCCGGAGTTCTTAAGAGTTGAAACAGCTGGAGTAGGATACTCGCGGGGTCTGCTTGGTGGTAGGGAGAAACTGACTGTAATTGGGACTTTGGTATATTAGAGACTATGTTGGTTTGGTTTTTGTCAACTGGACATAAACTGGAGTCACTTGGGAAGAAGGAACCAATTGAGGAGATGCATTCATCTGATTGGCCCATGGACGTGTCTGTCGGGGCATTTTCTTGATTGGTGATTGATATGAGAAGGCCCAGCCCACTGTGGTGGTCACACCCCTGGACAGGTGGTCCTGGGTTCTCTAAAAAGCAAGGTGAGGAGGACATACCAGTAAGCATCATTTCTCCATGGTCTCTGCTTCAGTTCCTGCCTCAGCTTCACTCCATGATGGGCTGTAACCTGTCAATCATTTCTTCCCTTTCCTCCCCAAGTTGCTTTTGGTCACTGTTTTATCCCAACAACAGAGAATAAACTAAGGATGGAGGCTATGGGGAGTGTATGATGACAGTATCAGGCCACAGTAGTGGGGTCATTTCATACATGTGCATGGCAATCTGGGGCAAGTGTCTGGAAGTAATGGTCTTCACACTTGAGCTGGCTGGGGAGTCCTTCTCAGGCTGAGATAGCCCAGGGCATTGGGCCTTATACAGGCATTTCTGACCTAGTAGTTCTGGCAGGGGGAGGGAGGTGGGAGTGGGGGCTGGAGGGAGGGTGATATTGTTGCTCAAAGGACTTGCATTTTATATTAAGAAACTGGAAAACCTTCCCGTTGGCCCTGGTGTAGTGTTACCCACATCTAGAGTAGGTCTTGTATCAACTATAACTGCACAGCTCAACTTCCCTAGTGAGAGCTGGTTTGCCAGGGAGGAGAAATGATGGGGAAGAGCCTGAATGGATTTTAGGGCGGGTCTTCTGCATATGATATAACACACATGGGCTGGTGAGAGGGCATGGAGGATAAGGGTACTTGCCCAGTAAGTCTAGTGACCTGGGTTTCATCCTGGATGTCTATGAAAAGGCAGAAGGAGAAAACCAGCTTCACACAGCTGTTCTTTGACCTCTGCATGTGAATCTTGGCAAATGTGTCCCAACACACATACACACGTGTGCACACACACACATACACACTCACATGTACACACCCACCCATGCACATACACGTTATAGTAAATAAAAAATTTAAAACCTCTTTAAAAATAACAATTAACAAACATGATTTGAATAGAGCCCTTCGATCCCCACCCATTCCGTTCATTAACAGAATCATAATTATGTTTTTCTTTGCAAATGGATATTTGACTTTGATTTTAAAAAGAGATTTCTATGCCAGATGATTGAAAAACACTAAAAGACTGGAATTTGCAGTTTTGTTTCTAGGGTGATATTTTTAGGGATTCATTCTTTATACACTCATTTCTCATTTGCTGAAACAGTGAGTCCTCTTAAAGAATATTTTCTTGAAACTTGAAAGCAAACATACTCTGTAAATAAGATGAACAGTTTGAGGCTTGCTTTCATATCAGGCCTCACAGACTTGGTGACTATGAGACTCTCCTGGAAGACATTCAGACTCTGTGCCAACTTCATGTCAGCATCACAATTCTTATAATAATAAATAAAGAGTTAAATGCTCCAAAATAGAAATGGGCACAGGATTTGATTGACACTCCCCTCCCACCCCCCACCCCAAAAGGATACAGAAATTGTCAGTGGCTCACAAAAAGAAGTCATTGGTATCATAAGATGTCAGTTTCATCAGTTATTTGGGAAATGTAAGCCCAAAGGACAGTGAAGCCAGCTGTGTGGGTGCACATCTGGAATCCTGTACTCAGAAGACTGAGGCAGGAGGATTCTAAGTACAAAACCAACCTAGGTTACTCTATTTCAAAAACAAAACAGCAAGAAAAGCTGCAGTGAGATCATTTTACTCCTAACAGGATGGTGGTAGCCATAGCAACATTGATGATGATAATAATAATAATAATAATAATAATAATAATAAATAATTGAATAGTAATGAAAATTTTGGTTTGGGATTCAAGGACATACTGAGGTGGATTGTCCTTTGTAATGAGATTTATTAGAAGAATTATTAATGCCGTAGACAGAGACTGATGGCAGCATGGTGGGGGCTCTAAGGGGGGTTACAGCCCATGGGGGAGTTCCAGGATCCCTTCTTTTAGGTTTCTGAGTGGGGAGGAGTGGAGAGGGCATTGGAAAGTTTCTTTTACCTGAACTTGGCCATTTTGCTGGAGTAGCCAGGGTGCGTTTAAAGCTCCCCACAGAGTTTTGGTGTGTGGTCTGGTTGATGGCTCTCTTCTCCCGCTCAGTAGTGAATACTCTGGTGAAGGGAGGGACGAATTGAGACAAATATGGGTATGCATTTCTGAAGATGGGAGCTGGCCCTACAAAATAGAATATGAGAAATTACACTGAAAAGATTCTGATTTATTTATTTATTTGGGTTTAGATTTTTGACCTGTCCCTCAAAGACTTGCTTTCACATGTTCTCAGCCAGCCTTGAGCTCTAGGCTAATGAGAAACGGAAGGCTCAGGAAGCATTTGGGCCTAAGCAGCACCATTTTGAAAAATGGGGCCATTTTGAAAAATGGGGCTTTTCCACAACCACTGAAAACTACAGTCAACACATCATGCAGAGCCTGAATGAGGACTTCTTCCTGCCCAGTCTCTGTCCTATTTAATCCAGCCTTTGTTTGTAGAGTCTTTTAGTTTTCTGGTTTTATTTAGGGTGGTAGTGCCACCCCAAATCCCTTGAGGAAGTGATCTACCGCAGCTGTGGTGATCTCTGCCTTGTTCTTTTTCTTGGTCTATTTCTTTCACTTTCCATGTGAGCATCAAGGCAAAGAAAGCCAGAGGTTGGAAATGGCAGTGCTCACCCTGTTAGGTTGATGTCCCCAAGAGGTGAAGGGGTCTAGCCCAATCTCCTCCAAAGACTGTGCTACCTCAGCAATCAGAAGATCTTAATCAAGGGCAAGGGCAAAGGCAGGGCCTGGGAACAGGAACCGGGCAGATCGCACTGTAAGCAGTGTCACATCTTGTGTCTGAAGCTTTTCTGGGTTCAAGCTAAATACTGGCCCTACCCTCCCACTGCCACCTCCTACCTGTCATCCTGGACATGTCCCTACTCTGGGTAGAGGTATGTTGGAGCCAATCTGGTCTAGCTTGAAAGAGCTAGTTGTTAAATTCCCAGGAACTTTGTAAGCTATTTACTGAACATAGCCGTCATTAAAACTTGTACAGGCTGAGGATGTAGCTCAGTGGGTAGAGTTCCTGCCATATGAACCCAGGTGGCACACACCTATAATCCTAGCACTTGGAAGGCAAAGACAGCAGGATCAAAAGTTCAAGGTCATCCACAGCTAAATAGCCAGTTCAAGGCCAATCTAGACTACATAATGACCTTGTCTTCAAAAAACAAAAAAGGCCACTTGTATACACTTACAGTGTAAGAAAGTATAGTAAATAATGTTTAAAGGGTGTAATTGATTTCTTTTAGTATTAAGTAGCTCCTGGGGATTTTGTCTGTGGTCTTATCCAGTAGACATAGTATTTAATAGCATGCCATCATATATCTCTTCCCTACTTCTTGACTCCATATTGGATGGCATCAGTTGGCAACTTGAAACTACCATGATGACAGTATCTTACCATCGGCAAGCACTAGACATCTGGGCATTTCTTCCCAACACTGAATCTGCATTCATCAACATCTCATGCAAGTAGCAGCCACCAGTGACCGGAGGTAACAGGACAAAGCTCATCAAGTGTGCCTCTTTCCAGCCCAGTGCAGGACGGCTTCAGGTTATGCATGTAGAGCGTTTGAGAGCTTGGCTTGAGTTGGGAGAAAAGCCATTGACTTGTTGAAGAATCGTTGGCTTCCTTTGTCCTGTTCGCTACTTTGGAGGAGTTTTGAGCTGTGACTGTGCTGTAGGTTCCTTGTCATAACTGTACCTTGACATCTGGTGTTTACTCTAAGCTGAGATTTCAAGGAAGGGCAGTTGGAGGCCAAGGCGGCTCCTAGAGACAGATGGGCAGAGCGTCTGTTTTGGCATCGTCCAGGACACGGGCAGCAGTGGTCCGAGAAAGGACCACTGACCTGCAGGCGGGAGAGAGCCTGCCAGGTTAGCCGTGCACTTGGCATCAAGAGAAGGGGATCAAAGCCAGTAACGGTCACAGCGAGGACAAAAGCCCTCATTATGAAATACTGTCACCCAAAAGGGATGCCTGACGGTGGGGCTTTGGGGGTGGAGCTATGCATGTTAAAGCCCACATGTGTCTGTGAGTGAGACCTGTTTGGGAAGACAAGGCATGCTTACAGATGGCTTTCCAGTGACCTAAGCCTTATCTGTGTCATCATGTAGACTCTCACAGGACAGACAAGAAGAGCAAAACCGCCAGTGTTATCTGCCAGTGTGAGGAGACTTGACGGCAGGAAACACTCTGTCCGCTGAACAATAGCAGCAGCCAATGCCTTTGCACTGTACTGCTGACGCGCACACCAACATACCCATGGCTAGTTCTACAAATGGATGTTTCAGAACAGCATATCTCAAGGCAGTCATTTGAAAGAAGCCCAAAGAACAGAGCAGACATGTCCACCATCCGTCCTTGCTCTGCTGCTGTCTCTGATTGTGGGCTTTTGTAAGTTGTTACAGTCCTAGCCGAGTGATGGGAATATAACAGGTTGTGGAATTGGAGAATGCTAAATCTTTGTTCCTAATGGCAAAACATGTTTTTCTCATTTTCATCAGAATGTGTGATCCATGCCATTTGAAATCAAATCCCAAACACAATGAGCCATTAGTGTAATAGCTCATTACTAACAGCAGTCTTATAAATAATACATTCTTATCATGCACATGCAGCTCTCCATGAAGCCAGCAAAAGGTATTTCAGGCCATGGAAGTTTCGCTGCGCCAGCACGGCTGTAGATTAGAAGGACATCTCCATGTGAACCAAGATGGATGCCAATTTTCCCTGCCGGGAGTGAGGCTGGCCGTCTCTTTCTGCACATATGGTAGATGGATTGGTTAATCAGCGTCTGCTGAGTCTTGGGCCTGAAATTATAGAGAAGCCAGACAACTGCAGCTACACAGCCTTTGTTCGGGAGTGCAAACAAGACAAACAATTACTTGTTATTTGGGAAAAAAATTAAAATGTTTATTTTGGACTTTCATTAAAGTGTCAATGGCTTTATAAAACAGCTGTGTAAATCAGCCTTTTATAGCAAGTATCATTTGGGGAGGGGTCCTGTGAAGAAAGGAATATGCAAGGAAAATTCATCCTAAAAAAGACTCCTTAAAAATAAAGGGCATCTCACATTTGCTTTTCAAGCACACAAAGCTATCAGAGAAATAGTTTGCTGTCTGTCTTTGCCTGTATCAGCAGACATCCTTGCCACTTGCCTCTCTGTTGTAGGATGTTGAAGCATCGTTCATTTGTGTGGAGATACTCCTTCTTGGGAAAGGGTGCTGCACAGTACTAGTGAGTTCACTTCCTGAATAGAATGACTGTGTCACTCAGTCACTCACTCAGCTTTCTGGGAGTCTGTGTTCCTCATCAAAAAATGAAAAAAAAAATCATAGATTAAAATCATGGCAACCGTTTCAAGAGCTTCAGTACCCATTGTCTTAGTGTGCGGAGGGTTGTTTGTTTGTAGACTGGTCCAGACTTCACTGAGCTGTTTCCCTCCAAACAACCTTTCTTCACTTCTCCTTCTCCACAACCAATCAAGTAATAAATAAGTGCATTCAGGAGATATAGAAGAGTTTCTCCCTATTAAGGAGCCCTGAATTGTGACTGTTCTCTAAGTTGGGGTTTATCAGACAGGTCAGGAGCAACCCGCTTTACTAAGAGCTGTGCGTGATGTGTGGGGAAGGACAGGGTGGAGAAAAGTGTTAGGAGGTCGGGGCTTATGGATGAATAAAAAGAAAAGCAAACACACCCCTGCCCCATCTCTCTCTCTCTCTCTCTCTCTCTCTCTCTCTCTCTCTCTCTCTCTCCAAAAGACCAAAATCCACCCCACTAGCTGGCAGCAGGAGTGGGATAGGCAAGGTGAGGGAGAGGCCAGGAAGAGGTCAGGTGTAGCATTCCAGTATCTCCTCAAGAACACCCTGGCAACTCGCCTAAGTTCCTTCCCAACTGTGATGAGCGTCCACAGTGGTCACTTGTTGGTTATGCCTTTGGGCATGTTCTATGCATTGTACCGGATGCAAGAGCTACTTGAAGACCCTTCCACCCTTAAATCACTCAGAGTGTCCCCCAAGCTACCCGTGGGCCACATGCCAAGAGCTCATGGCAGATCCACAGCAACTATCGTCTTAAGTCTGATAGGTGACTCTATTCTGCCGTTCCAGGTGGAAGGCAAGGCTGTTGGGTTCATGAGTGTGTGCTCCAGTGTGAACTTGCCCCTGCTGCACGAATGCTTCGACTTGGGCCCTTTCCATGGATTCTGTGTCCCTCATCCTGATGATCTTTTGGAACCATCAAAGGGATCAAGTATTCAAGAAAGTCAAGGTACAGTGACTCTCCCAGGACATACCAGAAAGTTCAGTCCATGTCTTACACACAGCCGTGCTATTTGCTGAAAGGGCATCTTAAGTCTCTTCCAGTCCCATCTATGGAGTAAATTCACATGGTTAGTGACATGTTTGTGAAATCTGTGGGTCCAGGAACAAACCTGTACAGCTAGACATGGGTGAATTAAAGCTAAAGGTTCCCAAATCCAGGACGTTTGCTTGCAGAATGGTCATTGTTATGTAAGTTATAGTGAGATTTTTGTTTTTGTTACTGAGGATCGGGTTCAGAGCTTTATGCATGTTGGATAAGAGCTCTGAGCCACATCCCCAGTGCCACTTTAGTCTCTCTCTCTCTCTCTCTCTCTCTCTCTCTCTCTCTCTCTCTCACACACACACACACACACACACACACACACACACACACACACTCAGAGAGAGAGAGAGAAAGAGAGAGAGAGAGAGAGAGAGAGAGAGAGAGAGAGAGAGAGAGAGAATACCAGAATATAATAAATAACTTCAAGAATTCAATGGACTAGGGAAATATCTTAGTAGCAGATCATTGGTCTAGTGTGGACTAGGTTCCCTAGTTAAGCACTGATCCAATCCCCAGTGCTTAAATTTTTTTTTTTCCGATACAGGGTTTCTCTGTGTAGCTTTGCGCCTTTCCTGGATCTCTCTCTGTAGACCAGGCTGGCCTTGAACTCACAAAGATCTGCCTGCCTCTACCTCCTAAGTGCTGGGATTAAAGGTGTTTGCCCCCACTGCCTGGCAAAATGTTTAAATATTTAAAAAGTAATCAATTTTGAAGGCTCTGTATACTTTTAAACTTTGATCTTTACAATCAGTACTTCTGTGTGTATGTCTTTGGCAAACCCTCTGTAGCATGAGCCTATTGCAAGTGGTCGTTTTTAACCTGTACAGTTGATTTCTAGCTATATGAAATAACATCAATTTTCAATTTTTTATTTGTGTGTGTATATGTACTGGGAAATAGTATTTTAAGGTGTGTTACTTTTGCATACGTTGCATTTGTTTAATTCTGTGAAGCTGTGTCATTTTGCCTGTCTAGAACACTTGATGGTCTAATAAAGAGCTGAATGGCCAATAGTGAGGCAGGAGAAAGGAGAGGCGGGGCTGGCAGGCAGAAAGAATTAATAGAAGGAGAAATCTTGGAGAGGAGATCTAGGAGCAAGAGAAGGAAGAGGACATCGGGGGCCAGCCACCCAGCTACACAGCCAGCAACAGAGTAAGAAAAAAAGGTATACAAAACTAGAGAAAGGTAAAAGCCCAGAGGGAAAAGACAGGCCAATTTAAAGCGAAGAAAAGCTGGCAAGAAACAAGCTAAGCTATGGCCGGGTATTCATTATTAAGAATAAGCCTCCATGTGTGATTTATTTGGGAGCTGGGTGGTGGGCCCCCAAAGAGACAAAGAGTAAGGAAACAACCAACAATATGTACATCTTTTGGGGTATATCCTGAGAGTGTGTGTGTGTGTGTGTGTGTGTGTGTGTGTGTGCATGCCCGTGGAGGACTGAAGAGGGTGTCAGATTCCTTGGAGCTGGGATTACAGGTTGTGAGCTGCCATATGAATGCTGGGAACTGAATTCAGGTCCTCTGTAGGAGCAGTACAAGCTCTTAACCCCGAGCCATAAGATGAATTTTGAATATTGTCTGTGTCAGTATTTCATGAAGTAAGATGAGGTAATCTCAAAGTTTGGTTATTAAGCACCACGGTAATTTCATGGTTGAGTAGGTTCTTATGGCAGATAGATACAAACAGGCAAGTGAGCTTAGGTATATCAATTCACTTCTCTTATCTGGATTCCCATGTGTAGGGTGAGGAAAATCTCCACTA
The DNA here is from genome assembly GCA_902168405.1 of Peromyscus aztecus. Taxonomy (NCBI): domain Eukaryota; kingdom Metazoa; phylum Chordata; class Mammalia; order Rodentia; family Cricetidae; genus Peromyscus; species Peromyscus aztecus. Next base: position 39,963 of record CABHPQ010000233.1, read on the forward strand.
GACAGGAGTTGTGAGTTTTCACTGAGATATGACAGGTGAAATGCTTTACTTGGTGTCTATGTCTTGAATGAATTTGATAAATGTTGAAAGTAGTTAGTGGCCATTATTTCTTTATGACTAGATGTTCACTCACTCTTCAGGGGAAAATCAGGATTTGTTTTTAAATTGCACTGCTTTCTCTAACATGGTTTTAGTAAGGTTGTTCAAAAATAGGAAGAGGAGCCGGGCGGTGGTGGCGCATGCCTTTAATCCCAGCACTCGGGAGGCAGAGCCAGGTGGATCTCTGTGAGTTCGAGGCCAGCCTGGGCTACCAAGTGAGTCCCAGGAAAGGCGCAAAGCTACACAGAGAAACCCTGTCTCAAAAAAAAAAAAAAAAAAAAATAGGAAGAGGAGCAATATGGTTGGTGCACAGGACTTGGTATTCCAGTCAATTACAGGTGTTGTTTTAGCCAATCTTGTCCCTTCAGTGGGAAAACCAAACACTAGACACACGGATGCACAGACCGGTCCTGACTGTGCGTACTCATCACACAGAATCATGAAGCCCTCATGGAAAGGCTCTTCCCTTTTGTAGCAATGACAGCACCCTTCCTGAAAGTGAGACTTGAGGGTATTGCTGTTTCATGGCAAACGGTGGCTTGCCCAGGCTCTCAGGGGAAGAATGTTCTGGAGGAACATTTAAATACCATGAGATAATCCTGAACTAGAAGTTGTCACAGTTGCTTTCCAGTGCTTGAATTCTTCTCTGAAGGTGGCACCAAACAGGAGCCTTGCTGTGGCTCAGTGTTCTCATGTATAAAGGGGAGATAAAAATAATACCCAACCCAGGGAATGGTTAGGAAGAGTAATTAGAATTGTGATGCACTTCGCTCAGTGGCAAGTATGTAAATTTTAAAGTTTTTTTTTTTTTTTTCTGTTTTCTGTGCTATCATTCTTTTAAAAAGACAAAAACGGAAACAAAAAAAAAAAACCCAAAAACCAGATTGGAAGCCTATAGACTCCTCCTGGGGCTGAGTCCTCCTGACACTACTGGTGTTCCTTATATAGAACGAATGAAAAATTCCTGTCTCAGAAATTTTATTGGAGAGGAGGAGGAGAGTCACCGTTAAGCAGAACTGTGGGCCTGGAACTACACACTATCTATTATGTCTCTAGCTAGCAAAATTCTACGGAGACGGGAAAGGCAGGCAGCTGGCTTCTCATTACCCCCCTCAACCTGTTTCTTAAACTCGTTTGCTCTAGGACAGGGTGGCAAGCAAAGGAAGCAGGGAGACTTGCCACCCATCACAGGGTGTTTATTTTTGAAAATTGGTTTTCTGTTCACTGACACAAAGATGATTCTTTATGAAATTGTTACCAGGGAGCTTCCATTGTAGACTTGAGATAACTCAGGGATGGAGTCATAGGTCCTCAGCAGCTCATTATAGCCAAGCAGAGTCATCAATGAATTCCACAGCCGCCTTTTCATCACATCAACAGAGGAAGCTCCAGAGAAGACTGAAAATGAGCTGTGACCTGTTTGTTTTTTGTTACTCTGATGAAAGTCTTGAGTTAAAGGAAATAGAATTTCTCGAAAATATGAACTGAAATTTGTGTTTTAAATGAGCACACATCATTGTAGTCTGTATTTTACTATAGTTTTTATTTTGTATTTTGTTTGCTGATTGTTCTACTTACTCTTCTGATGCTGTGATAAAGCACTCTAACCAAAAGCAACTTGGGAAGGAAAGGGTTGATTTGGCTTACACTTCCAGGTCATGATTCAGTACTGAGGGAGGTCAGGGCAGGAGCCCAAGGCAGGAAGGAACTGAAGCAGAAACCATGGAGGAATGCTGCTTACCAGCTTGCTTTCTAGCTGATGCTCAGCTAGCTTTCTCATATAGCCAGGACTCACTTGCCTAGGGATGGTGCCCCCCATAGTGGGCTGGCCCCTCCCATATCAATCATCCATCAAGACAATCTCTTACAAACATGGCCACGGTCCAGTCTGATCTGGGCAATTACTCAGTTGAGGTCCCTGCTTCCCAGGAGACTCTAGGTTGTGTCAAGTTGGCAGTAAAAACTATGAAGGACAGTGATTTTTCATTTTAAAGGATGTTCATATGCATTACCTCATTTTATCCTCATAGCTTGATGCTAGAGAGTTAGGGCAGGTGACACTCTCTCTATTTCATCTCTGCCCAAGCTTGTCCAAGGTTTATAAATTTCATCAGGAACTGGGTGTCAAGCTTATACATGCCTATATATATACATATATATAGTATATATACATATATACAAGTGTACACACACACACACACACACACACACACACACACACACACACACATATATGTATATATAATACAAGTCTTATACATGCCAGGCAAGTAGTCTACCACTGAGCTACACTCTCAGCCCAACTCCACCTGTTTCTTTAGTTACAGCTTCTTTAACTGTGGGTCACAACCTTAATAGGGTCTGAGTGTAGGGGTTACAAAAAATTTGGCAACAATCAAAGGTTTTTCAGTGACCAAAAATCAATTCAGAATCAATTGTGCAATGAATCCAAGATGTTTCTGGTGGTGCTCCCCTGTGTCATATCATGTGACTTCACTGTAGCCTTGGTTCTGAACACACAACATGTACTGACTGTTTACAGTGCTCAATCTGTCACATCATTTCATGCTAAGGAAAGTTTCTGGAGAGGGTTATGAATTGCAGTGTTTTTACTTTACAAATAAAATTCTCCATTCCTACAGAGTGGGGATTTTAATATTTTTAAGCTTTTAATATTTTTCTATCAAGATTCTTCAGTCTGGCCGGGTGTTGGTGGCGCACGCCTTTAATCCCAGCACTCGGGAGGCAGAGCCAGGCAGATCTCTGTGAGTTCGAGGCCAGCCTGGGCTACCAAGTGAGCTCCAGGAAAGGCACAAAGCTACACAGAGAAACCCTGTCTCGAAAAAACCAAAAAAAGAAAAAAAAAAAAAAAAGATTCTTCAGTCTGTAAGTATCAAATTAATATATCTTTGGTTGGATTATGTTCAAACATTTGGCTTTAAAAATTGCTGTTTGAGTTGCTGGCTTGAATTTAATTTAAAAAAAAAAATCATTAAACGATTCCTGTAACTCCAGAGTTGGATGGGTTAGAGGTAGACAGATCTCTGAAGCTCATTGGCCAGCAAATCTAGCCAAATCAATGAGCTTTAGGTTCATTCATAGAGAGAGCCCTTGTTTCAAAAGAGTAAAGGTGGAGAGTGATCAAGGAAGGTAGCAGATGTCAACCTCTGGCTCCCCCTACCACCACCATCACAACTGCAGGTACCCACACGAACAAGTATGTACACCACACGCAAAATCACAAAATGAATTTTGGCTTGAGACTAACATAGAATTTCCAACAATTTATAAAATAGTTCCAAGCATACTGCTGCCATTTTGTATTCCACACTTATGGGAAGCAGCATTCTCAGCATTTAATTGTACAACCAAAACATGAGTCGCCTCTGGAAATGTTGGACATGTTCTACTGCTTCAGAGTTAAATGTTTTGCCGAGACCTAATTCTTAATCTAAAAGCAAATCACATGTATCTAATTAGTATGCAAATTTACTTTTCTGTTTAATAAATATTAATGTGGACTAGAGAATGGCTCTATCAGTAAAGTCTTGCCGCAGAAGCATGAGGACCTGAATTTGATACCAGCACCTTTAAAAGCCTGGCATGGTAGCATGCTCCTGTAATCCCAGTGCTGAGGAGGCAGAGACAGGATAGTCCCTAGGGGTGGCTGGCCAGCCAGTCCAGCTGAATGAGTGAGGAGCTCCAGGTACAGTGAGAGACTCTGTCTCAATAAGAAAAGAAAAGATGAAGAAGAATTAAGAAAGACATCCAACATCTTCCTCTAGCATCCACAGCGCATGTGTACGTTCATGAACACATCAAAGTGCATACACCCATGCTCCAAAATGGTAAAATGACATGTTTACCCAAGAACTTGTTTCAAATGATTTTTTATGATTCATTATTGGTAAATGTTTAATTAACTTATATATTTTATATACCCATACACCCAGGGCATAAACATTTCTCAGGCAAAAAAGAGACCTAGAGTAGATGTAGACTGAATACTTTCATGACAGGTATGTTTTATTAAAAACAGAATCATGGTTTTTCATGTCAGTGAGCTGTTTAATGAGAGATTTCCTTAGTGATTTACCAGGGACCAACCCATATCCTCTGCACACGTTTGAAGACAACTTTCTCATGCTGGAATCTTCACCCCTGTATCTTCAGGCTTGTCTAGAGCTATGGAAGACAGCTGCCCTGTCAAGTTGTAAACTGGAAGAGCTAGGGAATGACTACCTCATGTACTGATCATTCCTGGAATCCAGTCCCTGCCCTCTGACCTCTGCTGTCCCTAAGGACTCCCACATAAATGACTGTCTTTCGATCTTTGACTCCGGATCTGCTTTGGAGGGAACCAACACACAGTTGACCCAGTCTCTTTGCACTGGCTTTGAAAGCCTTTATCTCACACACAACAGACTGGATTGAGGTGCAGACACCGCAGGTCCCTTGCCCTTCAGGTGGAGGACTCTGAGATGACATGAGGGGAGGACTGAGTACCAGCTGCCCACCGTGGTCATTGGTAATACACATTTCCTTGGTTCCTTCCTTGTCCCTCCTACTCTTCTTCCTGTGTTCTCTGTTCACAAATCTCTGACTCAAGGTCTTGCGTTCCCTCACATTTGGGAAAACTGGGACTTCACAGCAGCCTCAACCCTTCCAAGCAGAAAAATAGTAAAACTTAATGTTCTTCAGATAATACAGGAGGCTTCCTTCTCTAGTTCTTTATACCATTATGATGAGCCCACTGTCCATCATGTCAGCCTTATAAATGTCCAGGGAGTCTAAAAAGCTTAGCTGTACACAGTTTACCTCTCACCAGAGCAGTCCACACCCATGTATTGCATGTGCCTATCCCCATAAATATACTGTTTGCATATATATAACCCATGATACATTTGTAAATTTTGCTTTTTGTGTGCCAAGCAGCCTTGGGTCTACAGTAGGGTTGACTGGGGTGAGTTCTAAGGATGTAGATTTTGAACTAATATAAAGAAAACTAGTAAAAGTTTATTTTTTGTTTTTGTTTAATAGAGAACTTATTTTACAAGTGGTGAGTTCCTGGAATGTTGGAAGATTTGTAAAGAAATAGTCATATGTACTAGAGAGAGAGAGAGAGAGAGAGAGAGAGAGAGAGAGAGAGAGAGCACTTTCTGTTTATGTGGGAGATAGTACCAAGTGAGGTCTAAGAGCCTCTTAAGTGTTAAGCCTCTGGAGAAGTGCAGAACCACATCAAGGTGTTCCAGATGCCTGGCAGTTAATGAATATTCTCCTTTAGTGACAGTAGAAAGGCTCGAAGCTGTGTTCCCTTCCAGTTGGCCTTTTCCCTGGCTCCTCGTGGTGTTTGCAAATCAAGCTGTGGCTTTTGTTAGCTGCATCATCACAATAAAGATTTTGGAATCAGAACTGAGCTGGCAATTTTCTTGATGATGCATAAGGCAAAATAGGGCACAGCCTGCATTTCCACAGCTGTATTGGCATCACCCAGTTTAATGGCTTAAAAAAAAAGGCAAGCCAAAATAAAACAACTTTTGTTCGTCATGTAGGCCGGTGTGTTCCAGGCAGCACAGATCTCTGTTTTATAAGCTCCCTGCAAGGTTCAGACTTGTAAATCTCATTACACACCCGGGGCCCACCTTACAAAAATCCTTGTAGAATTTGATGTGCTCCTTGGCAGAGAGGGATTTCATTTTATATAGCAGAATTGTGACCTTTGAAAAAGATAATTAGCATAGCTCCTTGTAACCAAGCCATCCAGAAGATGTTAAAAGGCCATTCAAAATAATATTTTTTTTTCAGAAACACCCCATGTAAAAAAGCAACATTGCCTTCAAAATTATCAAACATATCACTCTTGCTGTCAGAAATGTTTGTCATATTTAATTTCTTTTCATTTGAATTTACTTCTGCTGCTTTCCTTAGGTTCTCTTCCCTTTTGGGCTAGGAAATACTGAGTTCACTTTGTATGTCCTGGAGCTAAAAGAAAAAACTAAAACTGAAACTAAAAAGCAAACAAACAAGAAATGAGAGACAGCATTAACACTTCCTTGTATATTAAATATCCTTGAGTCTTTCAGCCCGTCTTCCTAAGGTTCCACTCTCTGTTCCCAGTTCCATTCTTTCTTACTTGGTTCTTCACCCAGATTTCAGGTGTGAACGAGATTCTCGTGTACAGAGCACAGCAACATTTCTGCCCTTGAGTGTGCAGCCTGGACCTCAGTTACCTGTAGATCTTTAACTGGGGGCTGTTGTATTTTAAAAACGTGGGGAAGGAGTCACACATACAACAGGACCCGCATGGGAGGTTTTTTGAGGAGGGGAGAGAAGAGGGCAGAGACAGATGCTTGGGGATGAGAGCTCAGGAAGAGAAAGAGACAGGGAGGTGGGCAAGGACTGCCTTTTATAAGGAAACTGTGAACGGGCACAGGGGGTGCTCTTAATGGCTGTAGCTGAGGATATATCCTGTCAGAAGCTTAAGGGCAGGCCAGTACAGATGCCTAAATGCTAACAGGGTCTCCCCAGGATTTTGTGTTAAAAACAAGAGGCACCTGGTGGTGGTGGTGCACACTTTTAATCTCAGCCCTCAGGAGGCAGAGGCAGGTGGATCTCTGTGAGTTCGAGACCAGCCTAGTCTACAGAGCGAGTTCCAGCACAGCTAGGGTTGTTACACACAAAATCCCTGTCTTGAAAAACCAAAAACAAAGAAACAAAGCAAGAGGCATCTTTGTCTCCGGGATTCCCCCAATTTCCCTGGTAACAAGTTAAACAACAGAAATTTATCTCCCAGTTCCAAGGCCTCAAGTCCTCTGAGATCAGGGTGCCTCAGCAGGTTTCTTAGGTGTCTTCTGAGGCCTCTCTCCTTGGCTTGCCAATGGCCACCTTTTCCCTATGTCTTCATATGGTGTCCATCCCGTCTTGTCCCTCTTCTTACAAGAACAGCATTCCTACTAGATTAGGACTCACCTTAGTGGCTTCCTTTAACTCATTAAGTGGTGAGTCCATTTGGCCCAAGCAAGTGTCCAGCTGCCTCTTCTTAGATGCCATCACATTACAGCCTCTAGGCAGAGGTGCTCATGGGAGATAGCAAAGTAGGAGGACCCAGAGCTCTCTCCCAGCATTGCGACATGTAACAAGGACACTGTAGGGGCTGCTGTGGGACCCCTGTCTACCTGACCAATCTCCATCTCCAGTTCTTAACCACAGCATCTGGGTCCCTCTCTCCCCGTCCCTTTCCTTTCCCTAGGGTCTGGAGGTGTGGCTCTTTGATGCATTATGGTCAAGGCTGCAAGGCTATGACCATAGTAACCCTGGCAGTGGCGACGGAGTTAGCTGCTCTATGTAATGTGCATACAAAGTTTAATATGTCAGCTGAGATCGATTTCCCTTCAAATTGTCATTTTCTTTTTTTTTAATTTTAAATGACTTGTGGTGTTCTGGATTGAACTCAGAGCTCTGTGTATGCCAGGCAAGTGCTCAGCCCTTGATCTCTTGTACCTCCAGCCCTAAATTCTGTCCTTTTAAAAAGCTTATTTATTGTAATTTTTTTTGCCAGTGAATATCTTTAGCACATGAAGGTAAAAATAATAACAATAATACTATTATCTCCAAGGCTTTAACCACTCCTTCCAACTTCGATTTTCTAGAATTACGTGCACACCAGTGGCACATAGAAATGTCCAGACAACAAGAAAATGACACCAGACCTGTGTGCAGGCCAAGTCATCCTCCAGACAGACAGTTTAGGCTCTTGCAAGAGGTTCTCAGGGGGACACCTTTGGGTTTGTGACACAGCAGGAGGAATATGAGGCAGAGCTGAGATCTCGAGCTCACAGCCAGGGGTCCTGCCTCAAGCCCCCTGGGTGGGCCTTTGGGTTATGTGGCCAAACCTGTTCCTGACTTCCCATCTTCACTGTGGCGGTGCTGGTGCTGCTGCCGTCTAAGCCCTTTGCAGGATTTCAAAAACAACAGCGGCCACGAACGATGGCAGCTGCTGAAGAATGTGTTATTTTTGCAGAGAGCAAGATGAAGGGGGTCCGCATTCCCACTCCCCCTTTCAGCACTGGGAGCAACCTGTGATAGGACTCAGCCATGCTCTCCAGCGGTCAGATTCATTTCACAATGGCAGAGACACAAATGCTTTGATACAGGGCCTGGAGGTCTTTGAAAGGCAAGTGGCTTTATTTATATTCCTTATGATCATTATGTGCTGGGATTATTTTCCCAGTAGGTGATGTCTCTTTTGCCCATATTTATGAAGCAGGCAAGAAAGCATTTAATGAATTTCAAGAGTGTTATTTGACTGTAAAACACATCTCAGTATATTCACATGTAAATAACCCTTTGATTTGTTCTCTCTGGTGACCTTTTTTCTTTGGGGGCTACATCACAGTTTGTTGTTGTTTTCCATTTTCAAATGGGAGGCTGGATGATAATAATGAAAGATTATGCAAAAAATCCATGTTTAAAATAATGTTGATATGCCACTTGGGCTGTAGGATAATTACAGTAATTTGGCTATTACACTATATGGAGGCAGGAGTTGGTTGGTAGCAAACACAGCAATGGGGGTGATTCAAGGGATTTTCATCCCAACCGGCTGTTTGATCCTGCTGACTTTTCTCTTGAAAATCAATTGCTCTCTATGAATGCTCTGAATTCCCCCTTGATTAAATTGGCTGTCAGTGGGCTGCACCCATTACGTGGGGGTCGCCCCGAGTTCGCTCTGCTTACAAATGTGTTTTTATTTTGACAACTCTTAACCTATCATGGACCAAATTTAATCTGAGCTAAGAAACAGAGGAAGTAATTTACTAAAAACACAGTCTTAGTACGCGGCAGCAAACAAAGGGAAATGTAGTGCTGCGGTTGCCCGGCGTGAAGCCCGCGAAGCCCGCCGCTCTTCTGCTCCTGGGTCACAAGCTTTCTCCCCCTGCATTTTTGCTTGATCTTTGTTTGGTGTTTTCTGACCTCCAGCCAAAGACCTGGGAGAGGCACCTGGAAGCCTCTTTATCTCCTCATGGGTTTTAATAAACCCTGCCTTTTGGAATCAGGGTTAGAAAATTTGATTTTTTTTTTCTTGAAAAGGACCATTAGTATTGAAGATGAAAAAAAATATTAGCATGACTGGGGTATAGTTTTTGTGTGTGTGTGTGTGTGTGTGTGTGTGTGTGTGTGTGTGTGTGTGTCTAACTCCACAAGGAAAGAGACTATCTTTTTTATTGAATGCTGATTTAAGTCTACATAAAATATTTGGCAGTCAAGAGAAAAAACCAAGCCAATCACAGCACTAGCTCTACAAAAATGCATTCTGTAATAGTTATGGGAAAAGCACTCAGTTTCTCTCAGACAGAAATGCCCCGTCGATGCACAAACACAGGTCTTGCAGCAAAATGATAAAATATAGTTTATTCTGGAGCTGAAGATGAGTGTCCATGGCCTAGGTGCACAGATTCAGACTACCCTCAAATACTGTGGCCTGACGGAGTAACAGCTTTATGGAGTTTTTTTTAGTAACAGAATGAAGAAATTTATAAATAAAAGCATTTCCAAAGTATTGGTGGAAACATCAGGTGGGTAGGTTACAGTGAAGCAGGGAAGTTATGGATCTCAGATGCTCTGTGATAACATTCTTAGCCTTTGGGTTAGTCAAAGCTAAGAGATCTGTGTGATTGTACATTCTAAAATGGGTTTTGCCTGAGAGTCACAGGATGTTTGGTCAAACACAGAGATGGGCAATGAATGTCAATTTTTTATTTTATTATTTTGCTGTGGGGTGGGGGTGGGGTGGCGAGACTGAAAATAGTTCCAGATAATTTGGCTCTAAACCTGCAAAATTCCAGCTCTCCTTTATTACAGAAGAAACAACCTTAAATTGATGGGGGTAGGGGTGGGGGTGTTAGTTTAGTTTCTGGTCCTTTTCTTTCAAATGTTAGCAATATGAGGCTGAGTCACCATGTTTCCTGTAAAGAGGGGCTTTTTCTTTTCCCACTGAGAAGTTTCTTCAGCTGCATCCCAGGCTGATTCTTAGTTCCTTCTATATTGACTTCACCCTCACTTTTTGGGTGGAATCAGCTGTTCTTATTTCAACCTCCTCATGGAATTTCAGCTCTGCCCAGGACAGCACCACTGGTGCCTACAGCCCCTGAGGTCTCCTTGGGTGCTTACTGAGTCCATCCTTCTGGCCTGTGCTGGCTTCTGCCTCTGCAGGTTGCTGCTCCATGGACCAGTTAGGCAAATGTTCTCCTTAGACTTCCTGGGTTCTGTTTCTGATTAGATGCTGCTGCTGCTGCGGCTGCTTCTGCTACTCCTCTTCTCCATCACTAGTGGCCCAGGTGGGCCTTGAACTTGCTGTGAGCTAAGGGTGACCTTAAAGTTCTGATCCACCTTCGCCGCCCAGGTGCGGTGATTATAGGCATTGCGCCACCATGGTTTTATGCAGTGCTGGGAATTAAACTCGGGGTTTGGGTCATGTTAGGCAAACACTCTACCAGTTGAGCCACAAGCTTAGCTCTGCCATATGTCCTTTAATTTGAAAAACAAGACCATTTACATTCAGAGTCAAAAAGGGAATTTATGACCACTCACCAGCATTTCAGAAGACACGTAAAAGAATCTACACACGTCACAGGAAGATTAAAATAAACAATCATAGAGGGCAGGAAAGAGTAAAACCCACTACAAAAGTGGATCGGGAGACGGTATATAAGAAACATTAGAGAAGCAGCAAAACGGCAGGAATCAGGATGCAAACTGGGGACCAAGTATTCCAATACATGAGCCTAAAGGAGCCGTTCTCATTCAGCTCACCACAACATACAAATAACAACAGAAAGAACTGCTTACGTTCTGTCAGATCATAATGGAAAAAGAAAAACTAGAAGTCAGCTGCAAGAGAAATTATGCAAACACATGGAGATTGAGCAATATACTTTAGAACAGTTATTGGGACTTGAAAAAAATAAAGGGAGACTTAAAGACTTCCTACAATAAAAGGAAAATGAAAACACTATAACAGAATCTGTGGGACAGAGCAAAGGTAATTATAAGAGAGAAGTGTATAGATATTAATATCCACATTAAATCAAATCAGAGAGTCTGGTAAGATAGTTCAGTCAGTAAAGACATTTGCAGCTCAGCCTGATGACCTGCATTCGGTTCCCAGGGCCCACATGATAAAAGGAGAGAACTGACTCCTACAGGTTGTCCTCTGACCTCCACATGTGTGCAAACATGTGTTGATTGATTGTGTGTTTGCACGTGTTCGAGCATGCATGTGTGTGTTTGCATGCTACAGGATGAGTGTTGAGGTTAGAGAACAATTTTGAGGAGCTGTTTTTCTCCTTCTTCTCTATGGGTTCCTGGGATTGAACTGAGGTTGTGAGGTTTGGCAGTAAGCACATTTACCCACATCATTTTCACTAGCCCAGCATCCACAAGTTCAATAACTGTAGGAAAGATAGAAGCAAAATTAAAATAAACTGAAAAGTTATGAAGATGGCTTTTTAAAATAAAGACAGCAGAGAGAGGAAAGTGCAAATTGGAAAACAGAATATTCAAAATGTAAAGAGGAGGAAAGGCAGGAGAAAGGGAGAGAATGAGACAGAGAGTGAGGCTCTAATGAGTTTTCCTGTTATTAGAAGCAGAAGAGAAAAATAGAACTAACAAACCGAAAAGAAAAGAAAAGAAGAATCACATATATATAGAAATAAAAGCTATAGATATATATACAACCCAGATGCCAAAAAGAAAAGTTATTAATATAGTCACAAACACATATTTAGATTTATTTATTTGTATTTTATGTGTTTGTATTTTGCCTGCATGTGTGTCTGTATATGACATGTTTCCTTGGTACCTTCAGAGGGCGTCAGAATCCCTGGAACTGGGGTTACAGACAGTTGTGAGCTGCCATGTGGATACTGGGAATTGAACCTGGGTCCTTTGCAAGAGCAACAAGTGCTCTTAACTGCTGAGCCATCTCTTTAGCCCCTTAATATAAATATTTTTAAAGATTAAAGTATTGTCTCCCTGTGGGTAGTTGTGTAGGCAAAAGTAAGAAGTCCCTACTTAGATACATCTGAACTTCTTCCTCTGCTTTTTGTGCTCTGCACCCCTTGGATAGAACACGGGCTATGGGATGTGTACTGGTTTGTTAGGGATTGTTGTTGTTGTTGTTTTCTGTGTTGCTTACTCCTCAGGCAGTGAGCGTGTGGACAGGGTGGGCACAGAGTCTGGTTACAATAGCTTTGTTCCCTTGCTCACTAGTACAGGGAACTGCAGGGAGCTGCAGGCCTGGTGGATTTTTCGGGTACTCCCTGAAGCCCACACCCAGAGTAGGGCACACACTACTGTCCAGGAGGTGCAGTGTGTCAGTTGTCACATACAACTCTGCTTTCCTGAGGCCAGAACCATCTCCGTGAGAGTGAAGAGCAGGTGAACAGAGACACTGTGCCCCGCCTTTTGGCTATCAGGCTGTGGAAATAATAGACCCCATGAATTGGAATTTCCCCAGGAGTCTCATGCTGGGAGAAAGAAAAGACTGAAACCTGGTGTCAGGCAGAAGAATTTGTCTCCCAGGAAGGTATTTCATACATGTTTTTCTCCCCCCCCCCCCCATGCCCATACAGGGACATAGACACATGGACACCAACAAGAACACAGACTGGAACACAGATATGAACATGGACATACACATATAATAAACAAATCAATAAAATGCAAAAGAAAAAAAAACTTAAGAGATTGTATAACAGAGCTGTACCCATGAAGCTGCAACACTATGGTCACCTACACAAGAACCACACAGTGACAGTTGGTTTGTCAGCTCACTTGTAAGTGCCACTGGAATCAAAACAGTGGGTCAGTGATGGATGGAACCACATCTTGAGCAAGACTGCTTCGTTAGAGTTTCCTCTTGTCCTCTATTCAAACCTAAACCCCATGTCAGCGCCTAGAAGATGGACTGGAGCCTCTGGACTTCTTTGCTCCTTCCTGGTGTGGCCACACTGGATAAACCTCTTTCTCCGCTTTTCACTATTACTTCTCTTTAATTGGCCTACTGAGGACAAGTGGCTGAACCTAGCTTCTTAAGTCAGGTAACAAGGCCAGTCCCTGGCCATAATTGCGTGTGTCACCTCAGTCCTGACTCTCTTCAGTGACCATCACACCCTCTGGTTTTAAAGGGAAAGAGATCTGGATTCTGTACTGCGTCTCCAACCCAGATCCCACTGCATGTATTTTTCAGTGACACAGCTTCTGTGGTGGTGGGATGGCACGTCCGTGGACCACATGGCAGACGTTGGCTTGGACACTGTGGCAGCACTTGCTTTGAGTTACAAGCAAAGACAAGACAGAGAAGCGAGCTTGGGTGCAACCTTCTCAAAGCTGCCTTCTCATAGAGCACTGTGCTTTCACCCTGGGGCAGGCAGAGCACTTCTCCAGTGCCAGCGTGCCACACAGCTCCCAGGTCAGCTAAGTTCAGCCTGCCTTTCTTCAGTGCTTCTGTTTCTGTGCCCATTTTGTTCACTGCCTCTTCTTCCTTCCCTTTCTGTCCCTCCTCCTCTCTGCGGATGGGTTGTGCTGCCTGCCCAGTTTGAATGGGCTTTAGCCCTGTCTTCTGATAACCAGACTTTCTGTATCTATCCAAGGGTGCTGTGGATATCGCTCTGTATCAATAAACACTGATTGGCCGGTAGCCAGACAGGAAGTATAGGCGGGACTAACAGGAGAATTGAGGAAGGAGGAAGGATAGGGGAGACCGCCTGGAGCCACCGCCAGGACAAGCAGCATGTAAAGATGCCGGTAAGCCACGAGCCACGTGGCAAGGAATAGATTTATAGAAATGGACGTAAAAAAACACATGCTATTTCTTTCGGAAGCCTTCAAAGTATATTATGTTGCTTTCTCTGTGTATTAGTCATCTTAGAAACAGCAGGGTAGATCCAAAGTCTAGTGGAGCCTGAAGCGTATGTAACCTGAGGTCCTCTCTAAAGATAGTCATAGTTATGAATGTAACATTGGATGCTGTGCTTTGGGAGTGGCCTGTACCGGGGAGGTACTTGAACCTTCAGCCTGTGGTAAACCCTCTTCAGATAAGTAACATCACATAGAGAGAACACCATAGAAAATTGTGTCTCCCCCTCTGCTAGAATAATCTATTTGTGACTTGGAAACTACTTAAGTGGTGGAAACAATAAAATAACAAAGTTGTAGCTGTAGTTTTCAGTGAGTGTCACATAATACCACAGCCTTGACTTTTCTGAGATAGCGTGTCACATTTGATGACCTCAGGGTACATTGTGAGCATTAACTAATTAAACCTCATAAAACCCAAGAGACTTTGGAAAGAGAGATGTAGCATCACCTTGCCCAGTTCTGAAATGCAGCCATCTCTGGGGACAGTGGTGGCAGCTGCTTAATAATAAGCTTCAACACCTCACAACAGTTTAGCTAAGACAATTAGTCATTGTAGTTAGTAATTGTCTTGTGAGCATTAGACTATCAAATGGTTAAGTCACCAGGATTATTAGTTCATTGTAAATCTAATCCATTCTTTAAATTTTTTAGAAATTTTATTGTAATTGTAAAAAGTATACATATGGAGTAGTTCGTGTTCTTAGATTTTCTCTTAGTTCTGTTCTTCAGTTTGAAACTTAAAATAAGAACTACCATTTTAAAATACTGAGTGTAGCTTAAAACAGGGAGCAAAACTAATCAATAATAGTAGAAGTCAGGAATAGGTGTGTTGACTCCCCAGGGGGATGAGGGAAACCTCCAGATCATGGAAATGTTTTTGCATATTCCCCGCAGTAGGTGTCACGTAGAAGAGACCTGTGTAGAAGGTGCTTGACTTCACCACCTTTCTGTGTTTATAACTAAGTCAATTATCCTGTGAAAGCAGGCCAGACTTGTCATCATGAAAGTGCTAGGAAGCCCAGCACAGGACACACTCAGGGGCTAGAGACACCTTTCACTTTCCTTGAAGCATCTTTCTGCAGAAGGATTCTGTCTTTCCTCAGGACACTTCTTCATGGCCAATGTGCTACATTTCATGTCTGGATATGAGTCTCTCCCATTAGAACTTTCAGCATTTTTGCTTTCTGAGAAACCTCTTCGGGCATCACTTTTTTCTCTGAGACTCTCACTGTATTTCACTTACCCACATCTTTGTCAAAAGTCGGTAGAAGACATTCGTGGTCCAGTAGTTTGGGTTGAACAGTGTCTGTATGAGTCATCCAGGTGATGGGTGTTGAAAGATAAGCTAGCCAGAGAAGGAAGCAGAGAGAATCCTGAGCTGTCCCAGACTCTGCAGTGTCTGATGGGTCAGTCAAAACTGTGAAGGCAGAGCAGCTTTCTCACACTGACTACATCCCTGGGACATTCAGAGGACCCAGGGTGCCTCATGCCTACAAGCAGAGCGTCTGTGCTGCTCTGAGCTGTGACCCATCAGAGGAGGAGAGCAGAAGTCACTGCTGAGGTCCCTCAGTGGAGCAGGCCTAGGTGAGGCAGAAGGCAGGAAAAACATCCCTACTGTGATGATCTCACATGCCCTGCTAGGGCATGGATGACTTGGAGACAGAAAGGAGGGGAGGAGAGAGAAGGCAGAAAGAGGGAGAGTCTGGGAGGGAGGAGGCCTTTGTATGGTAAGTAGGCCATTTTCCCATTGTAATTTTTATAGATGAAGCCTGTAAAGAATGTCCAAATTCCTTACTTTGCAGAGCATGTTATAACAACTGCTCAGCTCCAGTTCTCACTTAGAAAATAGAAAAGGGAGCTGACATGGTTGCATACAGCTGTAATTCCAGTGCTCTGGAGGCTGAAGTGGGAAGAGTGTGAGTTCAAAGCTAGCCTGGGCTACATAGCATGATCCTGACAAAGGATTAGAGAGGGCAAGAAAGGGCCGTGGGGTTGAGGGTGGAAGGTGGGAAAGGAGGAAGAGACTAGGGAAAGGAAAAGAGGGAAGAAATGCTAATACCCATGTTACTGGCAGACTTTAAGTTGATGGTATTTCCGAAGAGGAACAGCCCTTTCCTAGTCTTTGGCATTCAGAGAGCACTGTATAGTAAATTGTGATATTTCCATCTTCTAATTTAAGACTGTTTCAAAGCCTGCCATCCAAGAAGTTGTTTATAAACTTCAAAGGGGCCTGACATCAAAGGAGCCTGTTACCCAGAGCTCGGCAGAGGCTGGGGACTCCCGCGTGTCGGGCGCATGCCCTTTGTGTGCATCATTTCATCTGTGCAGCTTCCCTGGGGCAGCAGCATGGTTTCATCTTCCTCATGTGGACGAGGCAGAGAAGGGCTGAAGAGGAAGTAGCCTAGAATCTGCATGTCAGCGCATGGATCAGGGTGGGCGGCAGACCCCCGTGCTCTTTTCCAGTTTCTCTGGAATAGACAGCTGCAGATGCACCGTTACTTAAAAGCACTTGCGCATGCTCCCCAGCTTCCTGTGGCATTGTGGGTTGCTTATCACTTACTTTCTGCCCTTACTCTACCTTTTCTTTCCAAGATACTGAAATGAAAAGTGACAGCCAGGGTTCTCAGAAGGTAGCTGAGGAACCAGGGGTATTTGCTTCTTCAGAGGCCATGGTGGAGACACAGGTAAGGGACACTCCTTGCCCAGGCCTGAGGGATGGGGATGGGCCTGGGGATACTTGTGACACTGAATGGGGCTTTGGTGTTAGGATCATCCCTGAATTCTGTCATCTACTGCAGAAAGGCCCCACTTAACACTAAGGCGGTGAGATTGCATCCGTTGGTAATGGGCAAGCCTCGTGGGCATGCTCTGGAATGCAGGCCTCGTGGGCATGCTCTGGAATGCAGGCCGGGATGGAACCTCATCCTGTATTTGTTACCTTCCTCGTTACTCTGACAACTACGTGGCAAAAGCAGCCTTGGCAACGGGGATTTGGTTTGGGCTCGCAGTGTGAGGAGGCTATAGGCTATCATGGTGGGGATGGCACAGCCGTGGGAGTGTGAAGCCGTGGGAGTGTGAAGCGGCTGATCACACTGCCTCTGAAGTCAGGAATCAGAGGGAGAGAGATGAATACTGGCTTCCTCCTCCTCCCCTTCCAGAATTCAGTCTGGGACCCCAGCCCATGGGATGGTGCCATCCATATCCAGGGTAAGACTTCCCTTCTATGGAAATGCTCTCAAAGATACACCCAGAGGAGTATCTTCTAGGTGAATGCTAATTAACTATCACAAGTCTACACCTTGTCAACTGGATACCCACATATGTCACCTTTAGCCATTACACTACACTGATGGTCCTCAAAGGTTCATGGCCATCTCATATGAAAAAGTGCATTTAATGTATTTTTAGAGCTCCCATAGTCTGTAACAGTCTGAATACTGTTCAAAAGTCCAGTTCCTGTGGAGGAAGATTCGAGGCAGTCTTTTACCTGTGAGCCCCTACAGAATAAAAAATATTACATACTCTCAATATATGCCAGCACAGGTAAAATCCCTCTTCTGAAAGAAAGGACTAGGCACATAGCAAGGGAAAACCAAAGCAAAACGAAACCCAGCAGGTCAAACAGCAAACAGTGTTGTTGTGTGCCCAGCATCTCGGGCTCTTGGTGGTATCATCTGAACTCCAGCAACCCTGGGTGGTGCCACTCTTCCAGCTCTGCCACCTGTAGCAACATGACATTTCTTCTAGGCCGGCTCCAAACTGTGCTTGCAACTTAAGTGAGTTTTTCCATAGCCCTGGTGTCTCCAGATCCTGATGTCTCCTTGCAACTGAAGCATCATTATCCCAGTGTCATACAGTGATCTCTCAGGGACACCCTCCATGGCATCTGACCCTGCCACATAGTGCCTGGCCTCTGTGGCTTTCTGGAACCTAGTGCAAGTCTCCATGATCCTATAACTCTTGTATTTTATATATTTGTAAAGCCAGCATCATGTGAACAACACTGCCAAGTTCTGTTCCCAGCTCAAGACGCCACCAGCTCCTCTCCACCTTCCTTCTTGCACATTCCCTGACTAGAGGAGGCTAAGGCAGGGGAAGCTGCTCATGGGAAGCTGATTAGGCAATCCAGAGTCTCTGAAGAAGCATCCAGGCTCCACACAGTCAAATGCACCAGTATGTTCCGTCCTGCCCTGGTTGGGCCTTGCTACACCACAGAGACACCTGTCACTGCTTCCCGGAGAGGTGGCGGGCTTCACTCCACTTGTGTGATTTCAGGATGAGCTTTCCTTTACCTTCTTGCTGCCAGTGTGGCTCAAACGGAGCAAGTGGTATGTTGCTGCCTGGACCTGTACCAGGGGATGAGTCCACTCCCAGGGAGTCCTGAACTAGTCACGTGATGAGGTAGATATGGCTAATGGGTGGACTCAGGAATCCAGCCATGGCTCCATTTGAGTTACCAGTGTCTAAAAATGCCTGTATTTGAGGGGCAGTTTCTAGCTCCTCATACACTCATGTAAATCAGTGCATGTCCCTTTGTCCTCAGGAGCTTGGCCATTCAGGTCCCCTTCTTAGAAGACCTCAAGAAGTGGGTCAGGCAGATGTGGGTGAAATGAATGGGTTCACCTTTAGGTTACTGCTAATATGTCAGCACTCAACATGGGTAGACTCTAAGCAGGACTGTATAGGTCCATCAACTTGTGCTTGACTGACTCCTTCAGGATTGGGGGGAGTTGAAGAACTATGGTTTCTTGAGCCCCAGCACCTCCTTTCCCCCTCCTTTATAGCCTTACACCAGAAAAGAAAAAGTACGCCTTGCCAATCAACACACACACACAAATATTGGGGAGAAGAAGGAGAACCTGAGTCTTCACCCTAGGTCCCCTGGATTATCTTCCCCAATTTTCATGTTGTGGAAATTTTCATTCTCTATGGAAGAATGCTTGCTGGTTGCCCCAAGCCACAAAAAGGTCTTAATGTGTAATAATTGGGTATCATTTTTCAAGTACAGTTTTATCCACATGGATCCAGTGATCATAATGGTCAGGCACCCTGCTAAGTGCTGAGGGAACCCCCAAACCAGAGTTTAGCACCAGCCTGTGAGAGGTTGTATGTAGTGGAAGGAGGCTCTTAGTGAAAGGCATGGAGAAGATGGAAGACACCAAGAAGAGGGAACCAAAAAAAGAGCAGACACTTTCAAAGAAGATTGGAGGGCCTGGATAATGGAGGGAAGTGGAACTCAGTGACATTTCAAAGAAAGGCAAGAGACCTCTATTTGTGTCTAAAATGGAACACTTTATATGGTGCTGCAGTAGACATCACATTTACTGTCCTCAAACAACTCCCCCCCCCCAAAAAGGTCTGAAATACACGAAACAAGCATTCTCAAGATAGTGCTCTCTCTATGATAGCAAAGGATCCTGATGTCATTGAGATGGAAAACAAGGTGAGTGAATCTGTGATTGTCCCACCCTACTGACCTCAGAAAGTTTCCAGGCCACCTCACAGCACATGAGAATCAGGCAAATAGCCACAAAGACAGATCAGTGAGTCCACAGAGACTAGAGTTTGAAAGACAGAACAGTGGAGAGGAGAGAGCTGCCCAGAGAGTGAGCAGTGTCATCCATATGGGAAGGATTGCTTTTCAGTCTTCAGCTGAGCACTGGTCAGAGCATGTGTGTAAGGAAACTACTGAGGTCAGACATGAGCAGTGAACCTTCCCAGGGCATCAGGGCCAGGAGTACCTAAGGCTTACAGGCTGGGAATGGTGTCTGAACTCAACCAACTTGACCAGGCATGGGGAAAGTACACACGTGTAATGAGAATAGTTAGTTCTAGAGAAAGCACCATTCCGGGTCTCTCTAATGACCCAAGGACCAAAAGGGTCAAACTGTTTCCAAGTAACTTAACTGAGTCTCAAAGTCTAAGAATAGTTGTAAGAATGCAGATGTATCCACAATGTTTGGAATCCAGTAAAAAGTACCATATACTCAAAACACTGGTACCATACATAGCACCTCAAACAGAGATAAATCCATTAATCAACCCCAAATGAAAATGGATGATAGAAATAGTAAACAAAGCCATTGAGATAATTTCATTAATATATTCTTTGAGAATTTTATACATGCATACAGTGTATTTTGATCACATTCACATGCCCCAGTTACTCCCAGATCCACCTCCTTCCCCATCTTCTCCCAACTTTGTGTTCTCTAAAGGAATTATTTTAATTATGTTTGCTCTAAAGATTAAAGAGAGACATAAGAGATCTATCACAGACTTCTAGAGATAAAACTACAGTGCATATACATTGCACAGGTTGAAAAATGCATCAGAAGCATTGATAACAGATTGGATATTGTGGGAGAAAAGATCCCTGTCTCTCTCTCCCCCTCTCTCTCTCTCTCTCTCTCTCTCTCTCTGTTACAGTCAGAGCGTAGAGGCTAAAAGAGAACTTTAGAGAGTCAGTTCTTTCCTACCATGTGGGGCCTGGGGGTGGAACTTACATTGTCAGACTTGGTGGCAAGCACTTTTCCCTGCTGAGCCATCTCTCCAATAGTGAGAAGGTGTTTTTTTTAAAAAATATCAATGAACTCTGACACAGGGACTTAATATATGTTAAACTGTAGTCTACAGAGAAGAAAAAAGAGATTGGGATTTAAAAAAAAAATCCCTGGGGAAACAATAACAAGATTGTTGTGTGCTATTTTGCTTGTGTTCTGACAGATAAAGCTTGCCTGGAGATCAGAGGGCAGAGCTAGTTAGCCACTAGTTAATCACAGAGGCCAGGCAGTAGAGGCACACACCTTTAATTCCAGCACTTGGGAGGAAGAAGCAGGAAGATCAGGAGTTCAAGGCCACCCTGGGCTAAAAGAGAAGTAGAGCTGGGCGGTGGTGGCTCACGCCTTTGATCCCAGCACTTGGGAGGTAGAGAGAGGAATATAAGGTGGGTGGAGACAGGATCTGCTCCTCCATTCAGTCCAAGATTTTGTAGAGGTAAGAAGTCTCTGGTGGCTGGCTGCTCTGCTTCTCTGATCTCCAGGCAAGCTTTATTTGTTATAAACAGAAACAAACTATCACACAACATAAGATTGCTGACTAGATGTGTCCAGTGGCCTTCCCTTTGAAGACAAAAAGGCCCAAACATAGGAAAAGTGAAGTTATAAATCATTTCACTGTTTGAGGTGTAGGGTCAGAGTGGTCAGGCATGGCAGTGCATGGATCTAATCCTAGCACTTAGGAGGTGGGGTCAGAAGCACAAGTTCAAAACAAGCTTGAGATAGATACAGAGTTGTAGGCTTGAGATAGATACAGAGCCTGGGCTGCATGAAATACTGTCTCAAACAAACAAACAAAATTTCACAAACCAAGCCAAAATTTTTAAAAGGATGATAGTCATGATTTAAGATGATCTGTTCTGGAAATACAAGACTGTCCAAACATGAAAACAATCAATATATTTTATTATATTAACAAATAAAAACAAACATTTTCCTCATAAATCCAAAAAAGGAATTTGAAAATTTAGCATCCATTCCTCTTAAAAACTTCCAGAAAATTAGGAATAATGGAATTTAGTTTGATAAAGTACATTTTAAAAAACAGTTAACTTGTTAGTTAATGATGACAGATGAACTCTCTCTCTCTCTGACTTTGTTCACTTACCACCTCAATTCAACTTTGTACTGATGGGCTAAAGCCAGTGTACAAAAATATGAAAAAAAAAAAGAATCAGTATTTTAAGGAAAACTAAAACTGCATTTTGTTATGATCATTTATGTAGGAAATGCACAAAACAGCTATAGTATTAGTACTTATTTAGCAAATTTCAAAAATGTATACATGTTGATGCATAAACATCACTTGGTCTTGCATGAATTACATTCTTGCTGTTGTGACCCAATACCTGATGGAAACAGCTAACGAGAGGAAGGAATTGTTTCAACTCACAGTATGGGAGGACTCATTCCATAGCCACTTGGCTCCGTGTTTCTGGGCCTATTAAGAGACAGAACCCCAATGCTGCAGGAGTATGTGACAGAGAAGCTTCTCTGGTAGACAAGAAGCAGTGAAAAGAAGAATGTTCACTCCTTGCTGACTTTCTCCTTTTATTGCATATGAACACCAACCCATGGGACTGTGCCACCCACATTTTCAGGGTTCTTCCCCTCTTCATTTTCTCTCAAAATGCCTTCACAGACATGCAGGATCCATCACAACCTCCTAGCTGAGTCTAAGGCCAGTCAAGTTGACACTGAAAATTAGCTTTTATAGATGTTTATTAATATCTTTATATAATAGCAGCACACAAACAGAAATAGAAACACATACCATTTAGAATAGTAAAAATATAGGGAAGTTGGATGAATCTTAAAATGTCTTATTAATAAAAACAAACCCAAGCCAGGTATTGGGGTGAACGCTGGAAGATCAGAGAAGCAGAACAAGCCACAGCTAACCTCACCTGGCCAACTTCTCAGCTGATCTTGTTTCCTCAGACTGGAAGCCTCTGTGTCCTCATATCCGAATGGCTCTCAGCTGAACTGTGCTGCTCAAAACCTAAAAGCTTAACCAGTCAAATGCTTCTAGTTTTTGGTCTTCACGCCTTATATACCTTTCTGCTTTCTGCTATCACTTCCTGGGATTAAAGGCTCACTTCTTGGGATTAAAGGCGTGTGTCACTATGCCTGGCTGTTTCCAGTGTGGCCTTGAACTCACAGAGATCCAGAGGGATTTCTGCCTCTGGAATGCTAGGATTAAAGGCGTGTGCTACCACTGCCTATCCTCCATGTTTAATATTGTGGCTGTTCTGTTCTGTGACCCCAGATAAGTGCACAATATTTAGGGGAACACAGTACCACTACAGAGAAGCCTAACAAAAGATGTTTAAAATCCATCCACTGACAACTGCTAAACCTTTCTGAAAAAAGAAATAAACCAGTGAGATATCCTTTACTCATAGATTTGAAGACTTGATATTTGTCAAGATGTCAGTTTCCCAAATTGTTATATAGATTCAGCAAGACCCTAGTCCAAATTTAGCAGGAATACTATGGAAATTAAAACAGAAAATTCATATGGAAAGAGAAAGGACTCTTAGCAGTCAGGAAATTTACAACAAAGTTGTAGGATCGAAACAAATTGGGTTCAAGATAGATTTTAAAATTCTTGTATTTAGGTAGCATGGTCCTGATGTCAAGGTCAATCCAAACAAAACAAAACATCATGATAGAAATGAATATGGAATTGGAGTGAATACTTCCCAGAAGAAAATTTCTAAATGAAATGATATTCAACTTCCTCAGTTATTAGAAATGCACATTAAAAGTATAATCAGGCACAACTATGCATTAATAGGATGTAGCTGGAGAGTTTTCTCTCCAGGTCCCGCCAAGTCCTGGCAGTCCGACAGCCCATTATAAAATAAACACACAGGTGCTTATATTACTTATAAACTGTATGGCCATGGCAGGCTTCTTGTTATCTACTTCTATCTTAAATTAACCCATTTCTATTAATCTATAAGTTGCCACGTGGCTCGTGGCTTACTGGTACCTTACATCTCGCTTGCCATGGCAGTGGCTGGCAGGTCTCTCCGCCTCAGCCTTCCACTTCCCCCACTTCTCTTCTCTTTGTCCCGCCTATACTTCCTGCCTGGTTACTGGCCAATCAGTGTTTTATTTATTACCCAATCAAGCAACACACATAACATACAGAAACTCCCACAGCAGTAGGATGATCAAAAATTTAAAAATTAAGCATTCTAAATTTTGATGAAGGTGTGTAGGAATTGTGGCTCATTCACACATGGACCATACTTAACAACATGAGGGAATAAACTGCCAGGATGTTTGAGAATATGGATGATTTAATTTTTGTCAAAAGAAATAGAAGTCAACCCCTCTCCCAATAAAAGCATACCCACAATTCCAAGAAACACAGACCAATCTGGTGACAAAGAACAGATGAGTGTTTCCCTGTTTTCAAGACTGCAAGCAGTGGGCACAGAGAGATGCAAAAGCTTAGGGGAGTGAGGCATATGCTCATTATTTTGACTAGGGTAATCTTTTTATAGATATATACACAAGTTAAAACTCAGAAGGCATATTTTAATTAATTTATTTATTTATTGGTTTTTTGAGACAGGGTTTTTCTGTGTAGCTTTGCGCCTTTCCTGGATCTTGCTCTGTAGACCAGGCTGGCCTCAAACTCACAGAGATCCATCTGCCTCTGCCTCCCGAGTGCTGGGATTAAAGGTGTGCACCACCACTGCTGGCAGAAGGCATATTTTAAATGAATGCAGTTTATTGTATGTTAATTATACTTTAGTAAAACTGATTTTTTTAAAAAAAAAAAGCTTGGTTACACAGAATAATAGAGTCAACAACTAACATCTACAGAGAATTAGGAGGTGCCTATACTGTCCTGAGCATCTATCAGTCTACCATGTACCTCTTCCCTCTCCCTTAAACAAATCTTATGAAGTGGAGAGGTGGATGCTGGTTTGTTTCCT
This sequence comes from Peromyscus aztecus, assembly GCA_902168405.1. NCBI lineage: Eukaryota > Metazoa > Chordata > Mammalia > Rodentia > Cricetidae > Peromyscus > Peromyscus aztecus. The sequence continues at coordinate 64,495 of CABHPQ010000233.1, forward strand.
TTTAACAGATAAGGAAACCGGGCCTCCATCACTTTCTCAATACCTCCTAGCCATTAGCAGGGACACTGAGGTCTAAACACTGGCCACTCACTGTAGAGCTTGAGTTCTGCAACACCATGGGTTGGTTGATTCTTATGTCTTCTCACTGTCCTCTGCAGGAGAAAGAGAGTGAAGAATCTTCAATTGAGGATATGCTGTCAGGAACCTTCAGTAGATTGTCTGATGAAATACAGGTAAGGTTTGTGCATGTACAGGGCCTTTGCTGCCTGCCGGCTGGTGAGCTTCCCTCCTTCCCCTTCAGCCTTGGTGTGCCCTTTCCTCCTCTAGCCCTCCACTGCCTCTCCCCAATGCATAGCTACTGTTGGCCTTGGGTTAGCTCTGGGTAACTGTGACCCCACGGTAATGAATCCCTAATCTCACACCCTCTGTATAGCTCAGACTGCAAGTTATATTTTATTTGTGTTTCAATTATTTGTAACAATTTTAATAATCATCTTTTTTTTCTTCTGTGCCCAAAGAGAAACTTTGGAGAGGTAAAATGCTTATTAGAGTACCTCCTCTGTTCTATTCACCCCCCTACATACACACAGGTACATACCATGTGATATATGCAAATAAATATCATATGCACACACATGCCCAGGTACATACATTTTAGTATGTGCACTTATGTGTAGCTGGAAGTTTTCCTGTGTCCTACCCAGTCCTGCAGCTGCTCAAACCCAAGTAAACACACAGAGGCTTATATCAATTATGAATTGCATAGCCATGGCCTGTGTTTCAATTTTCTTGCTAGCTGGCTCTTATAACTAAACTCAGGCCATTTCTACTAATCTATATGTCGCCATGTGTTCCATGGCTTTACCTGTGTGCCATTGCATGCTGCTCCCTGGATGGTGGGATGGCATCTCCTCCGCCTCTGCCTTTCTTCCTGTCTCCTGGATTTCCCACCTGCCTCAAGCTGCCTTGTCATAGGCCAAACAGCTTTATCAACCAATCAGAGCAACACATATTCACAGCATACGGAAAGACATTCCACAGCACTTCCCCTTTTCTGTCCAAAGTTAAAAGGGAAGTTTTAACTTTAACACAGTAAAATTACATCTAATAGAACAGTTATCAAGCAAGAATTATAGTTACACTTATGTGCTTCTTAGGGTCTGTAACAGTTCCCTCTTGTTGCAGGCTCAAGCCAAGCTTCATTTGGTTAACCAAGGTTTGCTTGGTAGCATCTTTCTCTTTGGCTGTCCTTAGGGCATCTTTGTTACTTTCCTTCATCCCACTTACACCCTAACACAGTTTCTCTGTCAAACTGGTTCCACTCATGCCTTATGTCATCTGTTTCTTGCCCATAAACTGGGGAGTTTCGAGATGCCCTGTGGTCCTACTCAGGGTTCTGACCTTCTAAGGGGCAGAGGAAGGCATTGTAGTTTCTTGAGTAGGAGATTGACATGATCTGCCCTTTCCAGCCCAGTGACAAGAACAAGGTCAAACCTCTCCCGGATTCCAGAGGGCCTCCTGGTGACAGGCTGCTGTACTCTGCTGTCTCCAGAAGCTTGAGCATCTCTGGGGGAGGCCCAGGCCAACAGAATTAGCAGATCCATGAGGGCAAGGGGCAAACACTGAACGTTGCTTCTGCACGTCAGAGCTCTGTCAGAAGGCCAGACCCCCCTGCTGTCTAATCCCCGGATACTGACCGACTCAGGAGTTTGCTAGGAGGGAGAGTGCCACTTTCTTCTGGCTAGCCCTGAACTGGAGCATGGGCTGGGACGGAAGCACTAATGATCTCAAGGTCTGTCCTCCAGGCTGTCTGCAGGGTGGGAGACTGGGTCCTGTGCTATCTATCGGCAAGGAAGAGTGGGGGTGGGGCAGCAGGATGTGCTGTCAGCCAGAGATGGCACTGTATGGGGACAGGTCCACTTTTGCGTTTGCTGCTGGACCTCCACCCTCTGCCCTCTGTCACTTAGTGTCCATCAGCACCCCAAGAAGAGGGCTAACGGCGCCTAGCTCCGACTCACTCTGTCGGGAGCACCCAGGAGAGGAGAGTCGCTGGGGAATCAACACCCCAGCTCCTGTACCTCTGAGGCAGAGTGCTCAGGATGCAGTCCATGGTGGAAAGCCCCTCCTTGAAAGGCCTGTGTTGGTGACCTTCGCTTCCTTACCTCACCTCCTCTCTCTCTACCTGGAGGTTCTTGGGAGCTGCTGAGCCCTAGGTTTGCCTCTGAGGAGCCTACACTAAGACAGCTCTAACCCTAGGCCATTGTTCTGCCCCAGGCAGGAGAGTAGAGAGTCAGTGGGAGGTGACAGTTTTCTCTGAATATTATTCCTAAGAGTGAGGCCACTACTTTATAGACCCAAACCCGGATGGAATAGGAAGGGAGGACCAGAACCCGTTAGACCCCCTGAGGACATGTAGGTAAGCAAGGAAGATCGATTTCCCATGTTTATCTCCTGACCCTTCCAGAAAAAAACCCACAAAACACTGAAATAACAGAAGAAGTGAAAAGGGCACAAATCCACAAAGACAACAGGCTGGAAGGCAGTTATTGGGAGATAAGCACTTTAAAAATATTTAGAATCAAGAAAATCGATGAAGGAGTTTGCACTGGCTTAGCAGACCTGAGAGAGGGGGAAGGAGTCTGAGAGGAGACTAGTAAAAGTGGCGTGAACTCTCCACAAGGGCAGGTAAGGAAGGAAGCTGAGCACAGAGGTCTGTCTGGCAGCCTGGTGCCGAGTAGCCTGGACCCCAAATCCCCTGCACACACTACATAGCTGACCAGCCACACCCCAGGGGAAATGACCGGGTAAGTATTCCCTGGAGAACCCAAGAAAATATGACTCCATGTTCCACTAGGCTGTCTGATGGCAAAGGGCTGTGGATAGAGAAAGTGAAATTCTCCATTTCAGATGCTCCTGCAAACCAGAAGCCAGGTGTTTGTTGGAGTATTCTGTCGCTGCTGTAATCAATTACCACAACTTGGTGACTTAAAACAATTGTGCCGTCGGTTTCCAGGCCTAGGGATCAGAATTCCCAGACAGGTCTCAATGCACTAAGCCTCTAAGTGTAGGTGGAGGGTTATTTCTGAGGGATCTAGGAGGGACTCTGTTCCCTTACCCTGCCAGTGACCGGAGGGCATATGCATTCCCTGCCCTTTGCCCTCTTCCTGTATCTTCAGGCCACAACAGTGCTCCTCCCTACCCCTATCTGAGCACACCACCTCCCTTGTCATTGTATCATATCCATTTGAATAAACCAGGATGGTCTTCTCAAAATCCTCAATTTAGTGGCATTTGCAAAGTCCCCTGTCCCTGTAAGGTACACGTCCTCAGGTTCTGGGGATTCAGACATACTTTTTGAGGGCCACTGTTTTCCTGCCCCAGTCTCTCCTGCAGGTTAGAACTGTAGGCTGGGAGAGCTTTGTAGTAGTAACTTTTCTGTTACTCTGATAAAACACTGTGACCAAAAGAGTTTATTTGGGCTATCAGTTCTAGAGGGCCATCATGGTGGGGAGGCATGGCAGGAAGTGGCAGGCACAGCGGCAGGAGCAGGCAGCTGAGAGATCACTTCTTTAACAGGAAGCAGGAAGTTGGGTAAGACTGGATGCTCTCAAAGCCCGCCCCCAAAACCTTCACAAACAGTATCTCCAAGTGTGTCCTGAGGTTTAAATACCTGACCCTGGGGGGACATTTTTCCTTCAAACCATTACAAGCCCCAAGTCCTGAATAGGCAGGGGAGAGAAACAGTGATGCTCATAGATTATTTACTAGACCTGATTGCTTAGAAAACATTTGACCAACACTTCTCAATTCTTACAAAACATGAAAAAAATTTAGAAACCAAGGAAATAAAAATAAAGTACAAAAATGAGAATGGAGTTATGTTATACTACTTTGTTCGTGGTAGCAACAATATATCCTAACATATGTGATACTAAATCATAACAATATCTATATTCTGTGATCTACAATATATCGTAACAGTGTCAATACTGATGTAACAAGAAATGCAATTTGATTATTCTGTGGGGACAGAATGCAGGCAAGGAATGGTGGAAGTGGCCTAAATATATCCATCATTTCAGTGTTCAATAAGAAAAAAATTTACATTGATGAATTAAGGAATAACAGCATAAGAATGTTTTTCAGAAATAGAGATAAGTACCCCAAGAAACAAAAAGATTAAACATGATACCTGATGGGAGGGTAGGGAGGTGGTGGGAGGGGACAGCTGGTTTTCTTTACTACTAGTATTTTGACTATATGCTTGTGTTACTTTGGTTAATAAAATTCCGGAAGAAACTCAGAATGAATCCAGTTTAACCCCCCCAAATCGGAGTGGATGTCCCCAGTATTAACTTCCCTGGTGGCTGAGGTCAAGTGGACCTTTCTGGGCTCCATCTCCTTCCCAGAATCACCTGAACATTCTAAAGGTCCAGAAATTCTAGTACCACAAAATGTTAATGAAACCAGTTTTCAAGACCGAACTCACTTGCTGACGGTGTTAATATGTATAATACAGTACCACCACACTAATCTTTACCCAGTGGAACAATTAAAATATTTGTTTTCTGGCCTTTGTGTGAGAACATTTGAATCTCATTAAGAAGGTCTTCAGATAGACCCTATCAGGATGGTTTTTTTTTTTTTTTTTTTTCCCGAAGAGACAGTCACAGGCATCATAGGAACAAGACATGTAGAGACAGTGCAACCACTAACCCACTGAAGCTCAGTGGTCCCCCGGCTTGCCCCTCCCTCCTTGCTCTAGGATATGGACCAGAAGGTCAGCGTGCTTTCCGTGGTGGGCGACGAGGACCTCACTCTGAGCAGTGAGAGCTCCCTGCCATCCTTCCTGCTCCCGGAGGAATCCTCCCACTTCCGCCCCATCTACCTGGGAGAATCTGCTGCGTTTTGTATTCAGCTCTTTTGTATTGATGAGAAATATGAGGCAAGGCAAGTACTGATCTCCCATTTGTCTGTTGTGCTAAGAACTTCTTAGGCAATAGTTTTTCAGAGTATGTGGTCTTTAAACCAGGCTCCATATCCTGGGAACCTTAAAACAACAGATTCCTGCACCCTATCTAGAGATTCTAGTCCATAAATTGGGTAAGACCTACAGAATGGGACAAAAATATGTGGCCAGTTGTATTACAGTTGAAGATCTGAAAATTCCTGTTGTGTAGCCATATACTGTTTCCATTTGATACAGTGTGCAGGTCTCCGAGTGTTTGAATCTGTTCTGCGTTTGGGTGCAGGTAACAAAAAAATCTATTTGAAATAAGGCTGAGACAACTGAGAGTAAATCAGTGGTTTACCCCGGCTCCCTGCTCTTGGTCCCAGTCTCAGAAGATAGGGACAGTCCCAGGTCTGCATTAGAATCCCACAGAAGGCTTTCTGGTCATGGCTGAGATTTCCAGCCAAAGTTTCAAGAGGACTGGGTGACTCGGTGCTCACCCCTGAGCCAGGGAAGGTCCTCGAGCCATTCTTCAATGTTCGTTCAGTCTGTTGCCTTGTGCTCCACCCTTAATCTGGAACAGGAGACACACCAAAGTGTAAGATATGAGAAGGGGTAAAAGGAACACCCTGCAATTCAGGAAAGCTACTGGAAGAAGGAGGCAGGACGTCTGGCAGACAAAGCCTGCCTCCCACTTCCTGTCCCTCAAGAGCACCTGTGTATGCCATGTTTGTGCCGCCCCCCCCCCCCGCTTTCTCAGTCTGAATAGGGACCACTGCCTGATGCCCAAATTCAGCATCTCCTTCAGCAATCACCTATCACAACGTTATCCACAAAATATCTTGAAGAGGAAAATATATGCACATTTTGATAGAGCGGAAGATTCTATAGTACCTTTTAGATAACCAAAGACAGTGCTGGTCATTTCCTTTTTAGTGGATGCATTTAAAAAATAACCCCCCACCTTTTAACATCTAGAAGTATGGTTTTTCATATTAAATGTTCAACTTTTAGGGAACTCGTGGAGGTTGAAAAGGGAAATCTTTCTATATTACAGTGTAGACTAAAGAGAGCCTGGAATGACCTTCTATATTTTTTTATGCTTATTTTCTCTATGTTTTTAGATAAAATTTTTCCTAGACAGTTATTTTTTATTTAGTTTGATAACAATTTATAATTTGCCTATGAAAGTACAAATGTGGTTATTTAGAAAACTGCAGATAAAAGTAAAAAAGATCAAAATAGCCTATCACACAGCCAGATCTCCCCTTAACCCTTCCAAGAAGAAAGGGGAAGACCGTGTCTACAGAATGGCCCTCATTAGTATTGGCTTTAAATTGCACAGATATTATCGTTCATTAAAGAGACTTCAAGGTTGCTGCTATATGAAGAATGTGGTGTATACAAGTGATTAGCATTCACCTATGCAAGTGATTAGACACTACTGGCTAGTGACTTCCTGAAAGGGGCTAGGGTGCATAATGAACTGTCTCACGATGCTACATTTATTTGCAATCCAGTAACATTGGTTACTATCTTGTTTATAGGTCCCTGGATTTTATGAGTTTTGTTTTCAGTCTTTTTCCCGTGAGTACATGTTGAATTTTGAGTAATATAATTGGTTTTGTAGTTAAGTTATAGAAGAATATTGTCCAGACATTTAAAATGCTGTGAATATTGAGTCTTGAACTGCTTCCCTGTTCTGAAAAGACAGTCAAGTGGTGTGTCATGAACTCTTAAAAATAGAAACTATGGCCATTTTTCAGTAATGTGTCTGTTGTGCGATCATTTCTTTTAGAGACAGCATTCCCGTGTTTTATTCTGATTAAATAATTCACAGTCACATATAAGAATGCCAGCAGTTAGGAATCCTTAGTACCTTAGATTATTGGATTACTTTCTGGTTTATGTTGGCTCAAACTATCCTGGCATCAATATATTGCTTTGTAGCAGGTGGGAAAGAGGAAACTTGTGGTTGATCTCAAGGTTGGCATCTCTTCCCTACTATTTCTGGGGCCTAACATGGTGGCTGGCATGTAGAAGGGGCTCAGCCCATGTCTGGCATCCAGTCTGAGATCAAAGTGCAAACACACTCCTCCATCATAGGGACTCTGAGCCTATCCATTGTCCCATGGTTGTCTGGGGATGGGGCTCCTAGCCACCAGCTTATCATTGGAAGGAAAGGAGGTAGAGGACAACAATAAGCGATACAGTAAGTCTTCAGAAGGACCTTTCTGATGCTTAGCTGTACCGTTACATGTACAAGTGTACTTTTCAGTGGGCGTACTTCGAGCAGAGTATCTGTTGTTTCATATGTCCTTTCTACTTGTCATATTGAGGCAAAAAATAAATATAGTTTAATTATTATGTGCTCTTAGATTTTACTTTCTCATTTTTTCAGAACCAAAAAAGCCTTAGAATAGGGCAATGTGTTCTCCACTGTGGTTTCTTTAAATTGATTTTTAAGGCATTTTCAAAGCTCATAAAAGCAATGTGGATTAATCTTAACAAAGAATTTTCAAAGCTGGTTCCCTCAAAGATGCCTTAAAGACATTTCACTGAGCTTCATTCCTATTTTAACATCCACATTCTAAGAGTAAGACTGGATTTTAATGGGCAGAAGACCTGTTTACATTTTGACTCTATTTGACTTGGGGATATAAGGATACAGGAACAAAATACCTTCATTACTTCACCCTTAATCCCTCAAATCCAAGCTGAAGCGACTCATTATCGTCAGTACCCCCCTCCCCGAGGAAACCCACTGAGACTTGGCACCCAGTTCTTATTTTCAGCTTGAGTAGCTCAGCATTGTGATTCTACAGTAGCTCTGAAAGAAGCTGTGTTATTTTGCTAGAAAGCAGGAAGATAAGGTCAAATAATGACTCACTCCTTGGGGCTGCAAAATGTCCCGAGGGCCTTGGATTAGCCCAAGTAATACCTTCACAGGGTTCAAGAGGAGGCGAAGTCCCAGAGGGACAAATTAGCTCTGGGAAGAGCAGGCTGCTTCTGTGGGGACCTGGGGCAGGATCAAGTGGCTTCGAGGAACACAGACAGCCTCGAGCTGTGCAGTCCTAGACACTGGAGCGAACGTTCCAGTTGCCGCTCAAACAAAGAGTAAAAAGGAAGCAATGAAGCCCCGGCTAATAACACATCTCACCCACTTCAGTGTCTGGGATGCAGCCATTGCAGCACACAGTCAGTGTCAACACTGCTAATGAGCTGTTTTATTTTCTCCATCTCACACTAAGCCTTAAAGTACGGTGTTTTTAGATTGCAGCATACCTCAGTATAAGAACTGAATTTTTATCAGCAGTGCTTAATTCTGTTAGGCCTCATGAGATTTGCAGTTGGATAAGAAACTTTGTATATTCCAGTTGGGGTGGATAGATCGACATGACTCCCACACGAACAAAAAGCTGTCCAATAAATGAAATTTGGTGCCAGTCTTTAAAATTTAAATTAATGAAATTTAATTAATTAAGTAATATTAAATTAAGAGTTCAGTTTCTCAGTTACACCAGCTATAATGCAAACTCTCATTGGTTACATGTGACCACTGGCTACCGTCTGGGACAGCAAGCAAGGTCTAGAAAGGTAAATGGCATCTGTCAGGACTTGCCGATTCTCCTGTGTCTTCTGGTGTTCATGATTGCCTTTTGATGATCACCTCGAAAAGATGATGTCATGACAAAGGATTCCTGTATAACCAAAGGGCTTCACAGGCAGAAAGGCCTGGAGTACCACCCACGTTTTTCAGAGGAGAGGCCAACTCTTGTATAAATCTCATTCCTTAAGTTCAAGGCCCTTGTTATGTATGATACCATGCTGTCTCATTTACTCACTGATAAAACTGAATTCCTAAATTCGAATGTTCTTAGTTTAGAAATCTAGGCCAGGTTTCATAGCACAGGCCTATAATCCAGAAACCCAGAAGACTGAAGAAAGAGGCGTATGAGTTCAAGACACGCATGGACTACAAAGAGAAGTTTAAGGCCAGCCAGGGCAACTAGTGAAACTTTTCTCAAAATTAAAAAAAAATAAAATAAAAAAGTACTAAACAAAGGCTAGTGAGATGGCTCAGTGGTAGAGTTCTTGGTGAAAAGGCTCAGTGGTAGAGTCCTTGCCCAGCATATGCCAGGCTCTGGGTACAATCTCCAGAGCTGTAAAATTAAATCAGTGAGATCAAGTGCTAGGAATTGAATGTGGTAGCACATACCTCAAAACCTGTAATCCCAGAACTTGGGAAGCTGAGGCAGGAGGACATTAGTTATGAGTTAGAGGCCAGGTTTAGCTGCATAGTGAAGCCCTGTCTCAAAGCAGCTGCAACAGGAGGAATCTCCTTCTGTAAAAGAGTGCCTCTGAATGGGCGGGCCACTCTGTGATATAGTCATTTGTTCTGCTCGCAGTCAGCCTCACTGCTGTCTCCTCCGTCTTCTCCTAGTTGCTTGGGGCTGAGTTTTATTACTGACTCTCCAAACGGTAGAAAGTGCATCTTGTGTTTTGTTTCACTTCAGTTTCCCATAGTGTTTTAGAGCACGGATTTGTTTAATAATAAACGGCTTCTTATGCTCTCCAAATGTCCTGTTGATTTTTTTTAGCATAAGAACTTCTGCTTGATATCTGTGCCCCATCTCACACCTGAGTTTGTCCTCATCCAGAACTTTGTGAAGGTCGTCCCGTTCAACAATTGCACCCTGGAGCATGATCTCTATGTGTTCCATCGAGCCGGATTGCTCAGGTAAATGAACTCATATGTTGTGTGACTTCCTGGGAGAATGATAATGTGATGTGCTGGTTTGAATGACAAATGTCCCCCATAGGCTCAGGTATTTGAACACTTGGTCTTCAGGAGGGGGTGCTGTTTGGAGAAGGTTATAGAACCGTTAGAAGTTGAGACTTGCTGGAGGAAGTATGCCACTGGGGGCAAGTTTGAGAGTTTGTAGCCCTGCCGTAGTTCTAGTCTGTACTCTTTTTGCACATGGTTGAAGATGTTACCTCACAACTTCCATGCCTCATTTGCCATTGTGGACTCCCCCCTAAGGAACCATAAGTCAAAATAAACTTTTTCTTCCATAATTTGTTTTTGATCATAGTATTTTATCATAGCAACAAAAAGTAATAATCTGTGTTTGTTCATCCCAGATAAGACATCAACAGCAGACCAAAGAAATGATCTACAAAATCTAGCTTGTGGCAATGAGTTCACATGGGTTATTTACAGGAACATGGCTTAGGAGTTACTCACAGAGACGTGAGTGACTCAGAGGCCATTGCATCACTGAAAAGTCCAGCTAGCATGGGTGATGACTCAAAAGCTATATTCCTAGAGGTTCTGCCCAGTCTGTACCCAGCTCTTCCAAAATACTCTCTTCTCTCCCAGCTGTTATTCATTGCTTATATAACCTTGGGAAGGAGCCTGGTGGATCTCCTCCCTTTCTGAGTACCAGCTTTGTGAGTCTAGTACATTTCCATAGCTGAATCTTATGAGCTTCCTTCTTCTCTCATGGGGAACAACAACACTCCACTTCTTCCCCAGGATCTTACATTCTTCCTTTTCCTTCTTTGAAAATGTTCCCTGAGGCTTGGAAAGGGTGATAGAAATGTCTTACTGTTCTCTTCCATTTATGGTTGAGCAGTGACCCACTATACTTTAGTAACACTCACTTATTCTCAGCTGTTAGAGTCATGGCCATAACTATCACCCACCGAGAAAAAGTATCTCCTCATGAGAGTAACAGTATTTTATGGGTGTAAGTAGAAATGACAGGCACATCACATCCATTTAACGAAGTAGCAGTTGATTTCCCGTGGGGGCCTATGATCTCTACAGCCATGGGGTTTCCCCTGGCTTCCAGTGCCGGACATTAGTCGCCTCCTGTAAAGTGGGCTTTAAAGCCAATCAGAAAGCAGTTATTTGTCCCCATAGTAGTGGCATCACTGTTGCACCAACAGACCTTTCCTGTCCGGCGTGTAGATAGTGTAACATGCAGGGTCCAACACTGAATAGGAATGTTGATGACAGTTCTTCCCCCATCAGCCCATAGCATCCCTATCAGTCAGGGTTCTCTAGAGGAACAGAACTGATGGAAAGGAGATTTATTAGAGTGGTTTACAGGCTGTGGTCCAGCTAGTCCAACAATGGCTGTCTACCAACAGAAAGTCCAAGAATTTAGTAGTTGTTCAATCTACAAGACTGGATATCAACAGGTCTGTAGTGTAGGCCAGAATCCCAGAGAAGTAGTCTCTAGAGAAGGAATGGACTTACCAGCAAGAGTGAGGACAAACAAGTGGGGGGTGGGGGGAGAGAGAGAGAGAGAGAGAGAGAGAGAGAGAGAGAGAGAGAGAGAGAGAGACTCCTTTTTCTATAGGCTGCCAGCAGAAGGTGGATCTTTTCACCTCAGAAAATTGGGATTAGAAAGTGAGTCTTCCCACTTCAAATGATTTAATTAAGAAAAAATTCTCTCACAGGTATACCCAGATACTTGAGTTTTAGTTAATTCCAGATGTAATCAAGTTGACAACCAAGAATAGCCATCTCAGTCTACCCCTTGTCAACTTTATACACAATCGTATCTCCTTATGTGATACTTAATTTCCAAATGAAAACAATAACCTGTCATAATATGCCTGACGATATAACTATCCCTCAAACAACCATGAATGCATTATAATTTGTAGAATAGGTGATGATGTCCCTTGAGGGACATTCTTTTGTTATCTCAAAGCTTAAATATGACAACCACTGATATTATCTTAATTCATGCTATATTACACGATAAAGAAATCAAGGAAAGAAAACACAAATATCAGTACAATCACATTTTTAACAAAATATGACAGAAACACTCATATCACTTATAATTCTCATTTCTGCAACTGGCCCAATGAACTTAGCTGGTATTTATAACTACCCTCTACTTCCCATTCTGTATTTGCTTCACCCTCAGCAGGTCTTTGCTCTTTTCTTGGAGGAGTAACCCATATCTTCATTCCTGAAGGGTCTGTGTCCCTTGTCATCCTGCCCAGATTAGGTTGCTGTAGTCTCCCATTGGTTTTAATCACAGGACATGGCAGCACCAACAGATGCCCTAAAGGATCTCCTGCACTCCAGACAATCTTTCTTACCTTCATTGTGGAGAAACAATACAATTTCCCCCTGGTAATCTGGATCAATCACCCCTCTTAACACTGTTATTCCTTTCTTACCCTGTTGTCATAAGAGCATCAGAAGCCCAAAGTGGCCAGGGGAAAGTCAGAGATTCCAGCTCAATGGAATGTTTGTTGTGGCTCTTGGCAGGAACACTCCCCACTCTGAAACCAAAACTTCTAGGCCAGGAGAATGGGCTCAGGAAGCAAAAATTTTCCTCCTGGGTGATAGTGGAACTATTCCCTTTTCTACCCTTTGATTCCTGGACCCCTGGCTATGGCAGAAACTGTACCATGTATTGGACACTGATTCAAAGCATATACTGCCTTCTGGAGAACCCTGTTCCCCCTCCCCCATCTTCCAGGTGGCTGTCACCCAATTGGCTCTGTAATTGTGTCTTCAAAAGATCATTCCATCCTTCTATCAGGCCAGCTGCTTCAGGATGGTGGGGAACATGGTAAGACCAGTGGATTCCATGATTGTGGGTCCATTTTCACACTCTCTGTCTGTGAAGTGAGTTCCTTGGTCAGAAGCTGTGTCCGTGGCTTCCGTGCGGAATACCATGCATAAGGCATTCTGCAAGTCCATGAATGGTGATTTTTGCAGAAGCATTAATGCAGGAGATACAAATCCATAACCAGAATAAGTATCTACTCCAGTATGGACAAAGCATTGTCATTTCCATGGAGGAAGTGGTCCATTGTAGTCAACCTGCTAGGTTGCTGGCTGGTCACCCCAGGGAATGGTACCATATCTGAGGCTCAATGTTGGTCTCTGCTGTTGGCAGATCTGGCACTCAGCAGAAGCTGTAGCCAGGTCAGCCATGGTGAGTGAATGTCCATGTTGTGGAGCCCATGCATGCCTCATATCTCTGCCACCATGGCCACTTTGTTCATGTGTCCATTGGGCAATGACAGGGATGGCTGGGGAAAAAGTCTGACTGTCCACAGAATGGGTCATCCTGTCTACTTGATTATTGAACTCCTTCTCAGCTGAAGTTATCTTTTGATGAGCATTTACATGGGACACAAGTATCTTCATATCCTTTGCCCATTTGGAGATACCTATCCACATAATTCTTTCCCAGATGTCTTTCTCACTAATTTTCCAATCATACTCTTTCCAAATCTCTGACCATCCAGCCAATCCATTGGCTACAGCCCATAAATCAGTGAACAATTGCACATCTAGCTATTGCTCCTTCCAAAGAAAATGTGTGGCCATGTGTATTGCCTGAAGTTCCGCCCACTGTGAAGATTTCCCTTCACCAGTGTCTTTCAGGGTTGTTCCAGAAAGGTGTTGTAATGCTGCAGCTGTCCACTTCTGGGTGGTGCAGAATAATGTGCAGAACCATCAGTAAACCAGGCCCTAGTCTTCTTTTCCTCAGTCATCTGATCACAAGGCACACCCATGAGGCAATAGGTGCATGCTTGGCAGCAGATGGCATTGTAAACGGAGTAGAAACTATAGGCACTTGGGCAGCTTCTTCATGTAACTTGATTGTGCCTTCAGGATGTGATCAAGCCTGATCACATATGTACCACTTCCGTTTGATAATGGATTGCTGCTGTGCAGCGTCCTACTTGATGACTTTGTGGGTCAAATAAA
>CABHPQ010000234.1:0-11628 GCA_902168405.1 Peromyscus aztecus
GAAAGATGGTAAGAGCCAGATGTTAGGTAGGACTGCTGTGAAACACTTTCCTGGATGTGGCAGGGCCACCACACATGTAAACTCACAACAGATATGGTCACATATCTGCACAAGACTTATACAAGATCAAGCCAGTCAACATTCCAGCATGGATCCAAGAGTGAAAGATGAGCTACAGGTGACTGATGGCTACTGTGGAGGCAGAGCCAGTTTCCTTCAGGGGTGTGGTCTCTGGTAGGCTGCCCATGATCTGGTCAATGGCCTTATACCCATGGACCCAGTGGCAGCCCACATTTGACTGAGTGGATAAAACAAAGCAGACATGAAGTTGGGAGGAAGACAGGGTGGGGGAATCTGGGAGGGGCTGGAGAGGAGATGTGGGCTGGGCTGTAGATATGATAAAATACATTGTTTACATGTTCCAACTCATCTAAGAATAAATATGGAGGGCAAAAGGACTCTAGAAACTATCTTCTAGATGGATTCCCATTTGCTTTACATGGAGAGACAATGGAGCTGTGTAGACGGCTTAGTTAATGAAGTACTTGCCACTCAAGCAGGAAGACTAGGGTCTGACTGTAGAAATTATATAAAAAGCTGGACACTGAAGTGTGTCCTTTAAGCCCAGAGCTGGGGAGACAAAGAAAGAGGGACCAGGAGGTCCCTGGATAGCCAGTCTCAATTATTCAGTAAGCACCAGGCCAGTAAGAGGCCCTATCTCAAAAAAAAAATGCCTAAGGAACACCTTAAATAGTCCTTCGGCCTCCCCATGAATGTGCACATGCCCACAAAGTTGGAGACAGGCTCGCCTAATAAAAAGCCGGCCCAACAGAAGTGCATTCAGATGGAACTGAGTATTGCCATAGGTTTCCTTGTCTACCTTGCTGGGCTGGAGTCCCTGGACCAGGCAAGCAGTTCTACCCTAGAGCCTGGCAGGGCAGCTGAAAGATGTCTTAGACACAAGGGTCAGATGCATGATGTCCCTTCTTCTCTAGTTCAGATTTGGCACTTAGAGCTTGTGGGCTAACACGAGAAGGGCCAAGGCTACTGTGCTTGGTCGTTTCTTATTATCTTACTCTAGACCCAAGACTGGCACTTACAGGGCACATGTCACCTGTCTAAGGGGCTGGGGAGATGGCTCAGCAGCTGAGAGCACTGGCTGCTCTTGCAGTGGACCAGGGTTCTCTCCCCAGCACAGACATCAGAGGACCCAGCACCCTCTTCCGGCCTCCTCTGGCACCTGCGCACACGCACACTGTGCACATACACATTTAATGGCTACATTATTTAATGAAGAAAAAAAAGACCAAACAAACAACATTTTGCCTGTCTTTGTAATAATGATTCATTTGTTTAATTGATTTATGACACCTGCTTTCTTACAGATTATCCATGGCAGCTCTTAGGGTAGGGTATGATTACCAAGGTGGTAGTCATGACAAGTCGTCACGTGGGTACAGCTCGTAAGGCCAACATATTTGCTATGTGGAGCCCACCAGAAAAGATTTGCTAGCCACCACTCTAAAAACTATTGCCCTCATATAAGCTATTATAAATATCACCAAGTGCGTACTTCTAAAACACTGTTGCAATTGGAGCTTCCCTAATCCAGAAATCTAGAATTCTCCACAGTCTGAAACTTCCAAATGCCAGTTGGTGGTGGGGATACCAAAGTAGGAAGTTCTGGACTTGACTTCATTTAGTGAGTCAGTCAAAACAAAGGTGTGGTGGTATTGTGTTCCCCAAAATATTGTGCACCCTAATAAACTTATCTGGGTCAAAGACAGAACAGCCACTAGATACAAAGGCTAGAAAATGGTGGCACTCACACCTTTAATCCTAGCACTCCAGAGATAGAAATCCCTCTGGATCTCTGTGAGTTCAAGGCCACATTGGAAACAGCCAGGCATGGTGACACAAGCCTTTAATCCCAGAAAGTGAGCCTTTAATCCCAGGGAGTGGTGGTAGAAAGCAGAAAGGTATATAAGGTGTGAGGACCAGAAAATAGAAGCATTTGGCTGGTTAAGCATTTGACTGGTTAAGCATTCAGGCTTTCGAGTAGCAGTTCAGCTGAGACCCATTTTGGATGAGGACTCAGAAGCTTCCAGTCTGAGGAAACAAGACCAGCTGAGAAGTTGGCCAGACTCTTTTAAGATTCCTGCTACACAAAGGTGCTGTAGAGGTATAGGATGAGGGCTAGGGAAATAGCCGGTTAGTGAAGTGCCTTCTGGGCAAGCGGAAGGGTCTGAATCATAGCCCCAGAACCTATGTAGAAAGCCATGTAAGGGGGCACAGGCTTGAAATCCCAGTACAGAGAAGGCAGAGACCAGAGGACCCCGGGAGCTTGGTGCCAACCGGCCAGTGAGAGACTGTCTCAAAAAAAAAAAAATTGTAAAGCACCTGAGAAATGACACATAAGGTTGACCTCTGACCTCCATATGTACAAGTACACACATGAATGTGCACACCCAGGCACCCAGGAACATGCATGTACACACACAAAGGTATTAAAAGTGTGCCCAGGCTATGCCTATAAGTCATATTTGAAACAGACATGAACTCTGTGTCTACACTCAGATCCTCTCCCCAAGGGATCTTATTTTATAGACATTAATGTTCCAAAATCTGAAAGAGTTACACAACCAAAGCACTGGTGATGCCAGCCGTTTCAGAGAAGGGATACTCCATCTGGAAGGACTGTAGTTCCAGTCTCTCTCTGGCAGAACTCGGTAGTAAAGGTATGCTATGGAGTCCAACAGGCCCTGGGTTTCTCACCCGCTGTCCCGAAGCACACACAACTACTGCTGTCAGAGACACTCCGTGTTTAATAGTAGGAATGGGCACAATTTTAGCTGATTAACTTTTAAAATTAAACCTAAATTAGTTCTTGATGGCCAGCTATAACTACACCAAGATTATTTCCAGATAATTAAAAGAGCGTGTTCATTGCCCCTGTGTAAGCTCTTATAAATATCAGCAAATGAATACCCCCCACACACACTATTGCAAAGATTCATTGCACACTCTCCATCCACAACTTGAAACCTTCAGGAATAGCACTGTCCAGGGACAGGACTGATAGCTGCTGTCACTTTTTTAACATCATAGGTATTTATATACTCTTACATTGTCTGCTGGGAATGCAAGATTGTATTTTCTCAAAATGTAAATGTGAATTTTCTGAATCTGCTTTATGAATTATGAATCTAACCACAAGCAAATGTCCAGAACCTTAAAATCACAGAATTACTCTCTGAACGGTGACAGCGAATCTTCCCAATGTCAGGAATGTGCTTCCTGAGGCTGGGCAGGCGGACCCAACAGGCCAAGCGCTTGTCACACCAGAGTGAGGACCAGCTTCCTGATTCCCAGCATCCCAGAAACATTGGCTGGTTGTGACAGCTCGCCTGTAATTCTGGTGCTGGGAAGGCAGATACAAGGGATCCCCGGAGCAAGCTGGTTAGTGAGACCAGTCACATGGGTGACCTCTGGAGTCAACTGAGAGGAGCTGCCTCAGTGGGCTGTGGGGAAAGACTTGTGTGGTCAGCGTTAAGACTCCACACAAGTGCACACACATGCACCCATGCACTCACACAGATGGGGAAATGCACAGACACGTGCACACACACACACTGCACTCACAGAAAACAAAAGAGAATACCTCTCAGAATTTCCGATGAGAAGAATAAAATTCTTACCGTCGCCCTCAGTAGATACTGAAAGAAGATAAGGCAAAGGATGCTTTGCTGAATCCTGTGGGATGCCTTAGCCCTTCTGAGGAGTGGATGGGGGTAGAAAGGAGGTGGGGGAGGGAACGGGAGGAGAGGAGGGAGGGGAAGCTGTGGTTGGTATGTAAAATAAAATTTAAAAATTTAATTATAAAAAAAATGGTAAGGCAAGGAACTAAGCCTGCAAGACACTGGAGAACCTCACTATAATGTGAAATAAATAAGTGAATAATTCTAGGTATCCAGAGAATCTGTTCTGTCTTTATGCTGTGTCAGTCTAATGGCAGGAGAGGCTAGATTTCACTACAATGACTAACAATCTCCAGTTTGGAAAATCCTAAACCAAAGGCTCATTTCTCCTTCACATTACATGTTGTCTGAAACGCCTGTCCATAGTGAACGCTCTACGACTCAGAGAAACCAACATCTTAAGAACTGCTGATTGTGGGGCTGCAGACAGGGCTCAGCTGGTAATGCACTTGCCCTAAAAACATGAAGTCCCAAGTCTGATCCCCCTGCACTGCATAGAAAGCTAGATGCAACCACATGTACCCGGGAAGGTAAGACAGGAGGGTCACTGGGCCCTGATGATCAGACAGTCTAGTCAAATTGGTGAGATTCAGGTTCAGTGAGAGATAATATATAAAAAACTAAAGTGGAAATTAACTGAGAAAGACACGATGTTGACCGATCCATAGACACTGTGTTGGTTTGAATGAGAATGCCCGCCCCCCACATAGGCTCATATGCTTGAATATTGATGGATGGAATAATTGATGGATGGCCAGTTGGTGGAACTGTTTGAGAAGAATTAGGAGGTGTGACCTTATTACAGAAGATATATCATTGAGGGTAGCTTTGACAGTTCAAAAGGTCACACCATTCCTGGTTAGCTCTCTCTCTGTCTCTGTGTCCTCTGCTTGTAGATCAGATACACGCTCTCAGCTACTGCTCCAGCACCATGCCTGCCTGCTTGCCCCCATGCTCTCCACCTTGATGTGTATAGACTCACCCTCTGAAACAGTAAACCCTCAATAAACTGTTCCTTCTATTAGTTGCCTAGGTCATGGTCTTATCACAGCAATAGAAAAGTAACTAAGACAGCTACACAACACAACCAGAAAGGAGCTCTGGATGCACGCAGGTGCAGCATGGTGGGGAGGAACGAAGAGGAGGATATCATGAAAATCAGGATCAGGTGATACCATGTGCAGTCATGAACATGGGTAAGAGTGACCAGCTAGAGAATGGAGAAGAGATTTTTCTTTAAAAAAAAATAATAAAATAGGTTTTCCGTGGAAGTTAGCAAATCAACATGAATGTCTCTGAGAACTAGAAACGGATCTTCCACATGACCCAGCCACGCTCTCCTGAACACTTCTCCGTGGGCCCCTAAAACAACACGTCACAGAGATCCACGCACATCGGTGTTGACTGCAGCGCTGGTCACAACAGCCAAGCTATGGAACCAAACTAGGTGTCCAGCAACAAAGGACTAGATAAATAAAGGGTGGTTTATATACACAACAGATTGTTTTCAACTACGAAGAATGAGGTTCTGTCACCTCAGGGAAAATGAATACAAACAAAAATCAGCATTTTAAGTAAATTAAGCCAGTCTAAGGTAGATAACTATTTTATGCCTTTCTTCTTTGTGTTTCCCACATTTTATATACTCAAATAAATCGGATGTGTGTATATTAAATAAAAATGGAGGTAAAATTGTCTAAGGAAACAAGGGGCACTCGGGAGAGGGAGGGGAGTGAAAGGTGAGGTTGGGAGGAACAAGACAAGAGGGAATTATGTTCAGTGTGCAACACCTGCCTGTATAAAAACTCTAATAGAATGAAAAAGCACTCTGGGCTGGAGACATATCTCAGGGGTAGAGCACTCGCCTAGCATGCACAATGCCCCAGGTTCTATCCTCACCATAGCAAAATCAAATCAGATTTTTCAAAAAATTAATTAAACAGAGATTGTTTTCCCCACCCAGCAGGAAGAGTACAGCAGCACACTTTAGCATGGCTCCCTCCCTGGTTTTACTTACAAAACTCCCTTGGTTTCGCTGAAGTACCAAGCACAATTTTTAACGGCTACCTGACTGTTTATTATTGTAAACTTCCAATGTCTGGCCCAGAGTTTACACATCTTCAGATGTCCAAAAATTCAAAAGATCAGAACTTAATTTTCTAATTTCTGCCTTTTCTTTTCTCCCCTCCTGCAGGGTCCAGTGAACAAATGATTTCTCAGTTGTTACAAAGTGGCGGACTCAAGACTGGGCCATGGCCGGTGACTGGGCTCAGTGGGTAAAGGCACTTGCCACCAATCCTGATAACCGGGGACCCCTGGGATCCACACAGTGGAAGGAGAAAACCTACTACTGTAAGTTGTCCTCAGACCTCCACAAATATACTGTGGCTCTTGCACATTGTATACATACACGTACACACACACACACACACACACACACACACACACACACACGCCACAAAATAAATAAATGTAATTTGAAAAAGACTAAATTTTCATTCTAATTCTAAATGTACACAGAGCTTTCAAAGATTAAAAATAAAGATCCAGGACAGGCACCAAAACCACATAGAGAAACCCTGTTAAAAGAAAGATTAAAAATAAAATCAAGGAAACGTGAGTGAGTCCAGTGCTCTTCCTGTGTCTCTTCTATTCTTCAGAAGTGAAGTGAGTGGCGTCCATCACTGTAAACATGAGTAGGTAGATGTGGGATTACTCGGTATACTCCAACATGTCTAATTAGGGGTCAGAGCATCTAGCTTGCCTGTATTTAGATCAAGCACAAGGACGCTCTACCACACAGAGAAGGATTAAGTTGATGGAGCTCATTACCCAACCAGAGGCAGGAGAAGCTGGAGATAGAAACAGATCTAAATGGCTTATATAAATTAATGACAGGCCCATCGCAGTTAATGAGTAAAAACAGTACGTGTGGGTCATGCTATGAGGGCTTGAAGTGGACATCAAAGAGTTTGCGTTTTGCCAACACTGTCAGACACAGAAATGGCAGCTGGCCATGGTGCTCCCTGGCAATCCTTACTTCCATTTAGGAAAAAATCTCCAAACGCCATAGTATGTGATGTCACAAACAGTGAGGTTGTTGGACAAGGTTTACAAAATGGACATTCAAGGGTTGAGTCATCTGGGCCAACGAAATGGCAGAATGGATAAAGTGCTTCCTACATAAGGAGAAGGATGTGAGTTCAGATCCCCAGCCCTCACATTTAAAAGCCAGGCATGCAAACCTGTAGTCCTAGGGCTGGTAAGGCAGAGCTAGGAAGATCCCTGGGGTTCCTCGTCAGTGAGACAGTGCCTCAAAACATAAGTAAATGAATAAATACATAAATTATTAATAAATAAAAAAGATGGAGCCTGATGGAGAAAGATACATGATGTCAATCTCTGGCCCACACATGCATGCAAGGCAGTCATACACCCACACTCCAGGCTTTGGCTACACATTAATTCAGACAACTCTAGCATTTCCTATTCTCATGGGGAGGCATAAGGGACGTTTTCCCATTCTAACTTTGGGGTGGCCTCAGGTCTCTACAATCCCACGAGGAAGTTTGCATAAAGATGTTGGCACACTTGTCTCCTTGGATTGCTCAGATGAGAAGCAGGAATCCTCCAGACAGCCTGAATCTGTGAACCTTTTGTGGTTTGTCTGTCAACACGCAGACTTCAACGCAGCAATTCCAAACGCTCTCCTCACTACCCGGCAGCAGACGCTGCCATAGCGCATGGTCCCCAGCCCACTATGGGGTGTGTGCGCCTAGCTGTATGTGCTTACTGAAAGACGTCATTTGCTCAGAAGTGTCAGACAACCTTTATATTAAATCTGATTATCGACATCCCAGGAAGGAGGCTGGGAAGATGGCTCAGTCAGCCAAGTGTTTCAAGCCTGGGGACTGGAGTTAGATCTCGGAACCTATGTAAAAAGCTCAGGGTGGTGGGACACAAAG
This sequence comes from Peromyscus aztecus, assembly GCA_902168405.1. Taxonomy (NCBI): domain Eukaryota; kingdom Metazoa; phylum Chordata; class Mammalia; order Rodentia; family Cricetidae; genus Peromyscus; species Peromyscus aztecus. Next base: position 7,724 of record CABHPQ010000234.1, read on the forward strand.
GTAAACTCGGTGCCAGAGAGATGGAGACAGACAGATCGCTGGGGCTCACTGGCCAGCTAGCCTATCTGAATTGGTAAACTCTAAGCTATTGAGAGACCCCGTCTCAAAAACATAAACTGGAAAATGATAGAGGAAGATACCCAACATCCATCTTTGACCTCTGGCCTCCACCCTATGCATGCATACATGCACACTTGAACACATATGGGCATTCACACTTAAACACACATACACACATTCATACGTAAACACACATACTTACATAAAAGCTTGGCTATGTTATCTAGTTACCCGAATGTGGGCACCCACAGAGGTTTTCTGGTGAGATCTGAGCTTGCTTTACACAGCAGGGTTGCATAATGGGATGACATGACCACAGGTGTGGTTACCAGGTATGTGGAAGGGTCTACACTTGGCTATGCGGTGTGCTTTGATCTAGCAAGGGGGAGGTCTTTTGCCCCACCCCTTGGCATTGTTATAAACAGCCCCATTGAAGAGACAGAAGGGGCTGGTGGATTTTGATCCAGGTCCTCCCGAAGCTATCCCGTGTTTCTGTCTGTCTCATCTCCACTGTCTTTCTATCTACAAATTCCTTATTCCTCTCTCCTCCTCATAGGAACCCTGCAAAAGGAGGGCGCTGGCCTCCCACACCTGAATCTTCCCAGACCTCCCTAGCTGACCTCTCTCCATGTGTCTCTTGCTGAGAACCGGATCAACTATTGCCTCCAAAGCTTAACTCATGTCTTCCCTATGAAAATAGTAAGATACCTGCCTCTGACAATAGCCCCAGTTACATAATGTGCTCTAACATCTAGCAATGTTTTCTTGTGGTGATATTGTGTTCCCCAATATATTGTGCACCCTAATAAACTTATCTGGGGTCAGAGGACAGAACAGCCACTAGATAGACATACAGGCCAGAAAATGGTGACACACACCCCTTTAATCCTAGCATTCCAGAGGCAGAGATCCATCTGGATCTCTGAGTTCAAAGCCACACTGGAAACAGCCAGGCATGGTGACACACACCCGGAAGTGATGGCAGGAAGCAGAAAGGTGTATAAGGTGTGAGGACCAGGAACTAAGTTTGTTAAGCTTTTAGGCTTTTAGCAGCAGTTCAGCTGACATCCATTTGGATGAGGACACAGAGGCTTCCAGTTTGAGGAGACAAGATCAGCTGAGGAATTGGCAAGGTGAGGTGGCTGTGGCTTGTTCTGTTTCTCTGATCATTCAGTGTTCATCCCAATACCTGGTGCCAGGTTTGTTTTTATTAATAAGACCTTCTAACAATCCATGCTACATTTTCTAGGAAAAATAATCTACACTGTGTTTACCTCATAGTCTTCATCACCATGACAAGACAAAGGCAAGATTTAAAAAAGAAATTATTCCTTACTACATTCTAAATCTTATGCTTACATCCCCAGATAAGTGTAGCCACCATCCCTCTTCAAAGAAGCCCCTTTTTACAGCAAATGGAGACCATAACAGAAAATCACAACTAGACACAAGGCAGAGATCAACAGATCATGAAGAACCCAGTCCCAAAAGTGATACATCTTCATCACTGCTCCTGCATCGACAGCTCAGAGAACATTATGGAAGAGGGGGCAGAAAGATTTTAAGAGCCAGAATATACCAGAAAGTCTGCTGTGAGACAGTCTCTCCTAGAAATGGCTGCATAAGCAAGACCAGATATCAATGAGCGTGTTAATAGGGAGGAGCAAAATTTTTGCTCTCCTCTCGACAAAAAACTATAGGCAAGTAATGATTGCTGGAAGGAGAATTAGCTTCTCCCAGAGATGAGCTCCCTTACTGGTTGTCCAATGCAGAGCAATCAGCCCTGAAACCATGTACACACAAACAAACAAAAAAAAATGGACTGACCAGCGTGTGTGTATATTTGTGTATACACATAAATATATGCATAATATAAGCATGTAACAAAAATGAGGAGAAAGAGGCTATCCACTAGAGAGAGGGGTAATGTGAGAAAGGTTCAAGGACGAGTAACTGGAAGGGACTGGGGAGAGAAAACGGGGGGGAAAGTAACACCATTCTAGTTCAATTAAAAACATCTTTAAAAAAACTAAGTTTTTATTATTTATGTGTATATGTTAACGTGCATATGTGTGTGCTGGTGCCCACGGAAGCCAGAAGAGAGCATTAGGTCTCTCAGAACTACAAGTTGTGATCCACCCAATCTGGGTGCTGGGAATAGGTCCTCTGAGGAGCAGTGTGTGCTCTTAACCACATAGCCATCTCTCCAGCCCGGAAGGAAAGCTTCACATAGTTATGTTTAACTGCTAGCCAATGATAAAAATGATTTTCAAATATTAACTTATAATTAGGACAGAGGAAACTGTCCCGCTTTCAGGCTGCTGCGGAACATGACTTCCATAGTACAGTGGTGATTTAATGCAGAGTCAATGTTTGTACTCACCTGGTGGGAACTGGAAGAATTTAAAAGTGAATTATAAGAGCACATACCTACAGAGGCCCAGCTCTACCCTCCAGCTTCAGCAGAAGCTATTCTATTCTATTCTATTCTCTCCAGCCAGGCTCTAGATAAATACTACAGTAGAAAAGCACTCATCTTTCCAAGATTCCTGAACACTGGGCCAGGAAATGCTCAATTAGTAACTGTTCCTTTCAGTAACGTTCTAAAACTTACTACTTTTTTTTTTTCCTGGAAGGCCGGTGAATTTGTCTGACTAAGTTCTAGCACCGTGAAGAGTGCCGGTTTTTATTAACTCCAATGTGAACTCCTACCCACAAAATAAAGCCTTGGCTCTGGAGAAATGAAAACCTGAAAATAAAGAAGGACCAGGCAATTTACAGGGAGGATTAGGGTGGAAATGAATTTTTCTAAATTTAAAACACCCCTGCCCTGTCTTGAAATAATGATTTATATTTTTGGTGTCCACAAGAGAGTAATTGGATATGTGTGACTCAGGCTGGAATTTTAGGTATTTTGCCTAAAGGTTATTAGCGATTTGTGCCACCAAGGGGAAAGTCATGAAGTTAGAATAAGAAGCCTCTGTCACAGGATGGCGAAAACTGGTCATAACAAAATACATCCTACTTATATTACAGCCACACATGCCAAGACTGGAACCAAAGAGCTAGCTCGGAGCTCAGTGGGAAAAGTGTTTGTCGAGCACATGGGAAGCCCTCAATAGATCTTGAACACCACCACCAGCACCACAACAGGAAAAGGTGCTGGATGGTGGTGGTGGTGGTGGTGGTGGTGGTGGTGGTGGTGGTGTACGCCTTGAATCCCAGGCAGACAGATCTCTGTGAGTTCAAGGCCAGCCTGGTCTACAGAGCGAGTTCCAGGACAGCCAGGACTATTACACAGAGAAACCCTGTCTAAGAAAAAACAAAAACAAACAAACAACAGGAAAAGGAAACTGACCAATTGGAGTTGTCCACCAGCGGCCACGATTCAGTGGAGTTAGGTAAATAAGTTGTGTGAGGGCAGAGCTCTACACTGGGGCATTGGACAAGTAAGGACAGAGGGAAAACATTTCAAGTCCAGGGTTAACGTCTTCAGAAGGCCTGGTGAGATGGCTCCACTTGGGAATGCTTGCAGTGTGAGCCGGGGACCTGTGATCCAGCCCGGAACCCACATGTAAAAGCCAGGTGCAGCACTGATGGCCTGGACTCTCAGCGCTTGGGAAACAAGAATCAAGAGAATTCCTGGAGGTTGCCCACTGCACCTAACAGGAGCAGAGCGTTACAGCTTCAGTGAGAGTCTATCTCAGGAACTGAAGGTGGGAAATTACTTCAGAAGACAGCCAGCACCAACCTATGACATGCAAGCCCAGCCACGTGCACATGCAGACATGTCTACACACACACACACACACACACACACACACACACACACACACACACACACA